>CAUYSK010100863.1:0-35894 GCA_963575035.1 Avahi laniger
GGCTGACACCACAGCACTCTAGCCCAGACAACAGAGTGAGACTCTGTCTCAAAAAAAAATAGAACCAACAAAGGTGCTTTCACTTTAATGAACTCATCTGTACACCTCGTAACTTCAGTTTCATCATTGACTTAATAGCTGTCATATCACATGTTACCTTTGAAGCCTGATTGAAAAGGTGCCCCTCCTCTTGCTGTGTTTCTGTTCCATGAAGGCTTCCACAGACAGTTTGTTTTCTAGCAGAATTAATAAATTGCTGCACTCTGTCTTCATTTCCCGTAAATTACTTTGTATTGCTTAAGACTCCTTTGATTGAAAGTGACAGGAGTCTACTCAAATTGATTTTTTGGCTCATATAACTGAGAAGTCCTAAGGATACTTCCAGTTTTAGGATTCAGGCTCCCAGAGTCATGAGGAAGCAATCCATCAACATTAGGTATCAAATGTGTGACAAATCACCCTAAAACTTAGAGTTTACAACAACAACAATTACTAATGATTTCTCACAGTTTCTGATGGTCAGGAATTCAGGAGCAGCTTAGCTGGATGGTTCCAGCTTGAGGTCTCTCATGAGGTTGCAAGCCAGATGTCAGGTGGAGCCGAAGTAATCGCCTCTGAGGTGGTTCCTTCCCGTGGCTATCAAACTGGTGCTGCTTGTTGGCAGGAGGCTTTCCTTTCTCCCCACAAGGGCCTCTCTGCAGGGCTGTTTGTGCCTCCTCACAGCGTGGCGCTGGCTTCCCCTAGAGTGAGCAATCCAAGAAAGAGACCAAGACTGAAACTGCAAAGCCTTTGATGACCCATAGAAAGATGAACACCCTCACTTCTGCCGTATTCTACTGGACGCACAGAACAGCCCTGACTCAATGTGGAAGAGACGACACAAGGGCATGAATGCCAGCAGTGAGGATCAGTGGGGACCATCCTGGAGGCTGCCACACACAGCATCCCTCTGGCCCTCCTTCCCTGTTTGCTCTGCTTTTCGTATGTGTTGGCTTCATTCGCAGGCAGGCCCTCCCCAAACAGTGACAAGGACGCTCATCAACATCTCCAGGCCCACATTCTACGTGCTTAGCAACTCCTGTGGGAAGAAAGGACTGCTCTCCCAAAAGTTCTGGCAAAACTCCCAAGGCAGACATCGATTGGCCTAACTTGTGTATATGCTTATTTCTGAACCAATCACTGAGGTCTAGAGATGCCCTGCTTCTGACCAGCCACAGCTAGGGCTACATCCCCAACCCTACAACTGAGGGTACAATTGGCTGCACTAGCGGCCCATGGAGAAAGTGAGAGAGGGGTGGTTCCTAAAGGAAAAATCAAGGTATTGCTACTGAACCAGGACAAATGCTGGGCAGGAAAACAGCACATGTCCACCTCATCTTCCTCTCTTGTACTCCAACTATACGTTTTATGGCCCCTTGATTTATCGCTTTTCTCACGAAATCATTTGCTTTCTTGGCTTGATAGAATTCTAAGATGGCCCCCAAGATCTCCACCCCTGGTGCCTACATGCCTTCTCACAGTTATTCCGTCAAACACTAATCTAGATGTCTCTGTGACAGAATTTTGCAAGTGTAATGAAGGTCCCCAATCAGTTGACCTGAAGATAGGAGATTGTCCTTGGTGGGCCTGACCTAATCAGGCAAGCCCTGAAAAGGGACAGGGTTCTTCCTGGCAAAGGAGATTCACAACGTGACAGAGTCAACACGGGGGAGATCCTATGTTGCTGGCTTTGAAGATGGAGGGGTCACACGGCCAGAAACGCAGGCAGCCTCTAGGTGCTGAGGGTGGCTGCTGGCTGACAGCTTGCAAGTCCACAACCACAAAGAAGTGAATTCTGCAAACAACCTGAATGAACTTGGAAGTGAATATTCCCCCAGAGCCTCCAGAGAACGCAGCCTTGATCTTGGCTTTGGGATATCCTGAGCAGAAAACCCGGTCATGCAGTACCAGATTTTTGACCTATAGATTTGTGAACTAAGAAATGAGTATTGTTTTAAGCCATAAGTTTATGGAAATTTGTTACATAGCAATAGAAAATTAATACAATACACTTCTTCATGGACTCTAAGATCCCCATGGTAGGGAGCTTCTCTTTGATCTCCTCAATGCCCTCATCCCCAGATGAGAACCTGGAACACAATAATGTCCCTTCTCCTCTTCCAGTCCCATTATCCAGGAAAGAGATGGGAACCCAGCTCTGCAACATTCTACCCCCAGCCCCAACTCCCAACTCCCTATCCCTCAGGGCCTACAAAGGAAGCTGCTCTGTGTGGTGTTCCACAAACAGCCCGGGCCCCACCAGGCCCAGGAGGGCAGCTGGACCAATCTCCATTTCCCAGGCCTCAGAGACCTTTGACCGGCCCTATCGATCTGGGCTTCTGGGCAGGGAGTTGGGCTAACGGACGGACGCCATGAGGGCTCTGCTGCTCCTGGGGTCCCTGCTGGTGAGCCTGGAGTCAACACTTTCGGTGAGGGCCTTGGGGGTCTGTAGCACAGCTGTGGCCTCTGCGCATGACCTCTGAGTCCAGGTGACGGGGAGGCCTGTGTGGGAAGGTGAGGCTGGCCCAGAAGGCCCAGGTGGAGGAGACAGACAACCAGTGCTGGTGCGTCTCCGGGGGATAGGGGGACTTGGAGAGACAATGAGAGGAGGAGGAAAGGGTCCAGGCGTCGGGAGGAAATCTCTGCATTTCTGGGCTGTGAGAGGAAGCTGGGGACTAGCTCGGCATCTGGAGCAGTTGATGATTTTCTAGGCAAATTCCCTGCCTTCTTCTTTCCCATGTAGGCTCCACCTTGGAAAGCCCCCAAGGAGCACAGGGTCAAGGTGGATGAGCACACAGTGGGTAAGTAGGTTCCTTCTCCTGGGTACCTGAGTATGATGAGGAGCATGCAGCCTTGGGGCAATCTCGGGCCCTTGGAGTGAGGGCAGGGATGCTAGGCACTCTTCAGGCTCATCTGCAGGGTGGTTCTGGTGTGATTTCAGACCTGAGTGCCTACTACATGCTGGGCCTTGTGCCCATCGGTGCCGGTGACCCAGAGTGATAGTAAGCTGTGTGCTCCTTGAGGGCAGGGCTCAGGCTATGTCTGAGTGCCCAAGAGGCTGACTTGGAGCAGATGCTTGGGGTATGTGCTGCTGGCTCCTGCCAGTCTTCCTCGGTCTCCCCAGCTTCTCCCCTTCTTTTCCTTTCCTCAATACATCTTGTGGGCATCAGCCATGCCACACAGAGGCCAGGGCCCTTGGTGCACAGGGAAGGATCAAGAGCAGATCTCTGGAGTGCAATGCCTCTGAATCCTGGCTTCATTGCTTAGGAGCTGGGGGACTCTGGGCAAGTGATTCGACTCCTCCAAGCTTCAATTTCCCCATCTGTAAAACCAGGCTGGTAATAGTAAACCTCTTGGGATTGTTGAGAAGGAGAAATGAGCTGTTAATCCATGTGAGGCACTTGGCCCAGAGCCTAGCGTGTGGTGAATGTTTTAAAATGCTTTAAACATATTGGCTTTTATTATCAAGCTCCCTTTTAGATGAGGGGTGCCTGCCATCTCCCCCTTCCTCAAGCCCTGCCATAGCTCCCCATTGACTTCATTCTTCCAGGCACTAAATATGTGCCTAGAGCATGCAATGTGCCAGGGCCTGAGACTTAGATGGACCCTGCTCTGGCGGGCCCTTGGCATAACACTGAGGGCCAGCACAATTCAAACAGTCCAACCCTGGACTCCCTTAGCCTCCTCCCCTCACCCCACACCCAGCCTCGGCCGGATCCAACCCCGGTGCCCTAGCCTTGCCCAATCACTTCCCTAGGGCCCCCGTTTGCATCTCAAAGGTCCATCTCAGATCCCTCTATCTCCCTTTACTGTCCTGGCCCTGGTTTGGCCCTTGCCAAGTGCCGCTATGTCTTTAACAACAAAATAGCTGCAAATTATTATTGCGCGCGCACTATGTGCCAGCTCCTATGCTAAAGTGTTTTACAAGCTTTACATGTCATCAAGCTTCACAACATTCCTCTGAAGTAGATATAGGCAATTCTCATTATTTGCAGTAGTTGTATTCTATAAAGTCACCGTGAACATTGAATTTGCAAATACTGTTAGGTTCCCATGAGCCTCTTGGTCACATTTGCATCAACCATCAATATATAACTTTATTTTGTGTGATTCTGTCTAAAGACATCTTATTTAATATATATGTTGTTGATTCACTAACATCGACCTCACGGCCAACAGCACTATGGCTCATGCCTACACAAAGCTTGCGTAACACATTTTCTCCATGATGTACATCACAGCCTTCCTGTACTTAGGAACACTAGACAGCTCTTCAGCAATAGGTTCCGGGGCCATTTCCAACAGCAAAATCACCATCAAAAAACACAAAATGTGAAAAACGTTACACTAAATACAGTATGAAAAGCACACTTGTTTACAATATGCAAGCTGAAACCAGAAGCAGCAGAATGTCACCTTGCTGGACCTTAGCTGGGAATGTGCAAATTTTTCACTGTTCTGTGCATGTCCCCAATGACCCTGAAAGCATTGTATCGATTTGAGGTTACAAATAAATTTTGGCAAGTAGGCACATTCCCAAATATGGAATTGGTGAATGATGGAGATCAACTGTACTATTATTGTCATTTTATAGATGAGGAAACCAAGGCTCAGAGTAGTTAAGTGACTTCAATGTTCAACAAGTATTTATTAAGCACCTACTTTGTGGCAAGCACTCTTCCAGGTCTTGAGGTTGCAGAATTGCCCAGCAAGCAGGTCACCCAGTGAGCAGGTCACTCAGCTAGCAGGTGGTGGAGTCAGGAGTCAACTCCAGCTGTCTGACTCCAGAACCCAACTTCTTAAGCAGGACACTATCTTGGGTGCACGACGATCTTTTTGAGGGTCTGTCCTTTTTCCAATCAGACTCTGAGGGGCAGTGCCAGGGCAGTTGGGCATGGAGAAGTCTTCAGGGAATGTGTTATCCCTGCAGTTGTCACTGTCACTGGGGAGCCCTGCCACTTCCCCTTCCAGTACAACCGGCGGCTGTACCATAAATGCATCCACAAGGGCCAGCCAGGCCCCCAGCCCTGGTAAGACTACCCTCTAGGGATTGGGGCACGGGCCTGGGAGAGATGGACTGTGCCGATCCTTCTGTCCAAGGAACTCTTCTTGGACAGAGGGGGCTCCAGTTGGCTAGACCCCTGGACAGAGCAGGGAAGCCTCATGTCTTTCTACAGGTGTGCTACCACCCCTAACTTCGATCACGACCGGCGATGGGCATACTGCCTAGAGCCCAAGAAAGTGAAAGGTGCTGCGCACAACCTCTGGGGTGGCCCAGGGCCCTCTCTTCCCCCGAGTTACTGTCCTGGTTATCATCAGTCCCTGCACACCTGGGATTCTGGGCCCAGTCCCTTCCCTCCCCCCACCATACCCTTTAGAAGCCCAAAGGGAGAGTTCTGGGAGGGGGTAGCCCCATTTTGCACATGGACAAACTAAGACTTGGAAACCTGGAGTACCAAGGTCACAAGACAAGTAGGATCAGGTAGGGACTTGGCCCCCATCTGTCTCACTCGGCTCCATACTCTTCCTCCCACTGTGCCCATCTCAGACCACTGCAGCGAACACAGCCCCTGCCATAAAGGAGGGACCTGTGTGAACACACTGACCGGTCCACACTGTATCTGTCCAGAACACCTCACGGGCAGGCACTGCCAGAGAGGTAAGGAGATGCTAAGGGTTAGGGGAAGGGGCGCTGGGGACCAGGGCCAGCCTGGAACTGTGGAATTGGTCCCTAGATCCCCAGAGACTTGGCACGGTCCAGGGCTCTTCTGAGACCACTGACCGCCTTTGTCCCAGAAAAGTGTTTTGAGCCTCAGCTTCTCCAGTTCTACGATGAGAACGAGATATGGTACAGAGCGGAGCCAGCTGGCGTGGCCAAATGCCAGTGCAAGGGTCCTGACGCCCACTGCAAGCAGCTGGCCAGCCGAGGTGAGCGCGTCTGCTGGGAACTGGCCAAGGAGGAGGGCTAAAGGTCAGGAGGAGAGGCTGGGGTGAGGCCAGGTAGTGCATAGGTGGAAGGGGATCTCCTCGCGGAGTCTTTAGGCTCAGCGCGCTGGTTTCCCCAGCCTGCCGCACCAACCCGTGCCTCAACCGGGGCCGCTGCCTAGAGGCAGAGGGCCTCCGCCTGTGCCAGTGCCCCGCGGGCTACACCGGACCCTTCTGCGACGTGGGTGAGTGAGGGTCCCAGGGGAAGCAGAGGACCAGCCCCCACGTGGGAAGGGCTTGCAGAGATGGGGGAAGTGGCCTACCGAGCGGCCGGGGAGCCCTCCGCTGGCTGCCGGGAGCCTCCTCTCTCCCTAGACACCGAGGCGAGCTGCCATGATGGCCGCGGGCTCAGCTACCGTGGCATGGCCCGGACCACACTCTCGGGTGCGCCGTGTCAGCCGTGGGCCTCCGAGACCACCTACCGGCACGTGACTGCGGAGCAAGCGCTGAAGTGGGGACTGGGCGGCCACGCCTTTTGCCGGTGTGCTGGGTGGGGCGGGCCGGGGCATACCCTCCGCCTGGCCGCCTTCTGGGGCTCCCGGCGCTCTAACAGCGCCCCCTCTTGTGGTTACAGGAACCCGGACAATGACACCCGTCCATGGTGCTTCGTGTTGAGCGGCGACCGGTTGAGCTGGGAGTATTGCGACCTGGCACGGTGCCAGCCCCCAGTCCAGACGGCGCCTTCGATCCGGGTTCCCGCGGGGCGTCAGGACCTGTCCTTGCCCCTGCAACCCCTGCCCTTGTCCCCGCAACCGCCGTTGCAGACGCCTCAGCCCACGACTCAGACCCAGCCTCAGTCCCAGACCCCAGGTCGTTAGGAAGGGGCGGGAAGTCAGAGCACAGAGGGCGCGGGGCGAGCTAGATTGCAGCCACCCGGCGATGGGTTTCCCTGTCCTCAGCTTAGGCTCCTCCTACAGCCTTGCTCCCGAAGCCGGAGCAGCAGAGCCCCCTGCCCAGGACCCGCCTGCACGGCTGCGGACAGAGGCTCCAGAAGCGGCTGTCCTCGGTGAGCCGCGTCGTTGGTGGACTGGTGGCGCTGCCCGGGGCGCACCCTTACATCGTCGCGCTGTACTGGGGCCACAGTTTCTGCGCCGGCAGCCTCATCGGCCCCTGCTGGGTGCTGACCGCGGCCCACTGCTTGCAGGACCGGCGAGTACCCGCCCGCCCAGCACCCTTCCCGGGACCCCAGCTGCCCTGCCCTCCGAGCTTAGCTTCCAAGCCACACCCGAGCTCGTGCCTCACCTCCCCCCACCTCTCCCTTGCTCCCCGGGGGGCAGGAGGACTCCCCCAGACGCTGGTGGCGGGCACCGAGCGCGCTGCCTCCCCCGCACCCCACCCGCAGGCCGGCGGCCGAGGAGCTGACGGTGGTACTGGGCCAGGACCACCACAACCAGAGCTGTGAGCAGTGCCAGACCCTGGCCGTGCGCTCCTACCGCCTGCATGAGGCCTTCTCGCCTGTCAGCTACCAGCACGACCTGGGTGCGTGGGGGCGCCCCCGAAGAGGAAGGGGAGACAGGGTGGGAAGGGCTTGGGGCCCCAGCGTCCCTGCCTCACGCTCCTCTCTGCCGGGTTAGCTCTGCTACGCCTGCAGGAGAGCGCGGACGGCAGCTGCGCGCTCCTGTCGGAGTACATTCAGCCGGTGTGCTTGCCCAGCGGCGCCGCCCCAGAGGCCGAACTCCAGGCAGCGCTCTGCCAAGTGGCCGGCTGGGGTCACCAGTTCGAGGGTAGGCACAACAGCCTGGGAACAGGGGAGACCTTTAGCTACTGGGGTAGGCCATAGAAGCCCTCGACTTTGGTATCCTCTAGGGTGCCCACAGGAGAGGTGGCACGGACATGATGGGTTGTGAGAACGTGCAGGGCCCTTGTCTTGACAGTCTGCTCTTCCCAAGGCCTGGGTTTCACTGTTGGGTCCCCAAATCTCTGGGGGTGCAGGGAGAAACGCATTTCCCTTGGCTCCCTCTGGGCACTGGGCTGCAAGGGCTGACTAGGATACTGACCCCGCGCTCGAGCAGCCCACGGGCTCTTTGGGAGCCAGGTTCTGAGACACCGGGCGGGAGGTGGGAGTGGGGTTCCTGGTTCCTCTCCGCCCATTCGAACCCGGCAACTCCCTCTCTCTTGGGCTTGCTGCGGGAGAGCAAGGACATGCATCGGTCTAGAAGCTCCTGGCACAGCCTCGTCTGCCCATTGTTCGGGCAGCGAGCGTCGTCGTTGTCGGGAGGGTTGTGAGGAAGGTGCTCCGGGTTCCGGTTCCCAGGCGCGGAGGAATATTCCAGCTTGCTGCAGGAGGCGCAGGTGCCCTTCATTTCCCTGGAGCGCTGCTCCGCCCCGGACGTGCACGGAGCCGCCATCCTCCCTGGCATGCTGTGTGCCGGCTTCCTCGAGGGCGGCACCGATGCGTGCCAGGTGAGGCCTTAGCTCGGGTTGGCGTCCTCCCCCAAGCTTGTCAGACATAGACCCCAGGCTGAGGACAAGCAGCTGCGTGTTTCCTACCCAGGGTGACTCGGGAGGCCCGCTGGTGTGTGAGGAGGAGGCCGCCGAGCACCGGCTCACTCTGCGAGGCATCATCAGCTGGGGCTCGGGCTGTGGTGACCGAAACAAGCCAGGCGTCTACACAGACGTGGCAAACTACCTGGCTTGGATCCAGGAGCACACCACTTCCTGATTGTCCAGGGACTCGTCTTTTCCCCCTCGGTAATTCCGGAATGGGACAGTGACCAGGGTGATCATGGACGGCAAAGATTGTGTCCCATTCCGACCCCGACCCCACCCCCGACGCCACCAGCCTGGCACGAGGCACTGCCCAGGAACTCAATAAAGCACTTTGATAATACTGAGAGGCTTCCTGCTGCCCTCTAGCCTGGGCAACAAAGTGAGACCCTGTCTCAGAAAACAAACTAAAAATGCTGAGAGAGCTCTTCATGGGTCCTGTTGGGAAATGCCAAGACAGAAGCTGGTACAACAGCTGAGAACAGCTGTTCTCAGCTCTCAGAGAATAAGATCTATGCACTCTCAACATACAAGACACAGATTCCTGTCCAGCTAACGTTTACGGAGGCTCACTGTGTAAACAGCACTGTGTAAGGTGACTCCGTATTATTTTTCATAAGAAACTCACATGTAAGTTTACAGAGCAACAGTTCTCTCTTGACTACCCCTGGGGATCATCTGGAGAGCTTTTTGAGCCCATCTATGCCCAAGATCCACCTCAGGCCAATTAAATCAGTTATCTCTAGGGATGGGGCATGGGTAATGGTATGTTTTTAAAACTCCCCAGATAATTCCATGTGCAGCCAAAGTTGAAAACCATAGTTAGAAACGCTTAACATGAAACAGTGGTATGGACCCTGAAGGCTGGTGACTTGGAACACCCTAATCCCCATCCCAAAAAGCATTAGGCCAGTGGGTCTCAAAGTCCCAGGGAGCTTGCTAGACATACAAATTCTTGGGCTACATCTCATACTACTAAAGCAGCAAGTCTAGCAGCAATCTGTTTCACAGCCCAGATTTCAGTGGGTTCTAATGCGCTCTAACTTTGGAGAACTACAGTCTGGGGGTTGAACGGTTCCCTTGCAGGTGGAGAGGTCCAGCTGTCCAGACATGGCATCTTTTGGTTCTTAACCCATCTTTTTAATGGTCCATTTAAGTTGCTTTTCTTTTCTTTCTTTTTTATTTTTTGAGACAGAGTCTCACTCTGTTGTTCTGAATAGAATGCCGTGGTGTCAGCCTAGCTCACGGCAACCTCCAACTCCCTGGCTCAAGCAATCCTCCTGCCTCAGCCTCCCGAGTAGCTGGGACTACAGGCGTGTGCCACCATGCCCAGCTAATTTTTTTTCTTATTTTAGTTGTCCCGCTAATTTCTTTCTATTTTTAGTGGAGACTGGATCAGGCTCTTGCTGAAGCTGGACTCCTGAGCTCAAAGCGATGCTCCCGCCTGGGCCTCCCAGAGTGCTAGGATTACAGGCGTGAGCCACCCGGCCGGGCCTTAAGTTGGTTTTCCAGGATCATTTCGAATCGTAGGCGATTCTCTCCTATGGGCTAACTTTAGAACTTCTCCAGGCATAAACTGCGAACGCCCGCACGTTCTCCAGTTTAGGCAGCTCTCTGTGTCGTCGCCATGTCACGTCACAGCTCCGCCCTCGCACACGTCGTAGCGCCGCAGGCACTGCCAGCACGGGACTGTGGGACATCCCTTCACAGCGCCAGGCCGAGAGGCGCACCCTGAGCGGAATGGGCGACTGGAAAGGCTACATTAGTGCGGTGCTGCGGGATCAGCGAATCGACGACGTGGCCATTGTGGGCCACGCGGACAATCGCTGCGTGTGGGCATCGCGGCCCGGGGGCCTGCTGGCGGCCATCTCACCGCAGGAGGTGGGCGTGCTCACGGGGCCCGACAGGCGCACCTTCCTGCAGGCGGGCCTGAGCGTGGCTGGCCGCCGCTGCTGCATCATCCGAGACTACCTGCTGGCCGACGGCGACGGTGTGCTAGACGCGCGCACGAAGGGGCTGGACGGGCGCGCGGTCTGCGTGGGCCACTCGCCGCGCGCGCTCCTCGTGCTCATGGGCCGCCGCGGCGTGCACGGCGGCATCCTCAACAAGACGGTTCACGAGCTGATCCGCGGGCTGCGCACGCAGGGCGCCTAGCCGCGCAGCAGGGCGGCCGCAGGTGGCGGGAATAAACTGTGACTTGGACGTGGCTGGCTCATCCTCCGGTTTCCCGTGAGCAGTTGTAAATAAGGAAACTGGTTTATGGGAAGGTCTTTGCAGAAGGGTTACATGGTGGGGTGGGATTATGAGGACAGAGGCTGCGCAGACTCCTGTGGCCTGAACCCAGCCCTGCTGTCCACAGACGCCTGGCATAGGCCTCTGGCGGGCTTGCTGCTCCTTGGCGCCTTCCCACGGTCCTAGGGACTCTGCAGCCGAGGGAGAGCCCAAGGGTGGGGCCTGCTCAAACTCCCTCAGGCCTTAGCATCCTTTCTCACAGAAATTATACTTTTGGGCAGGACAAACAGTAAAGAGAGTCCCCTCCCCATCCTGCCAACGCCTCTCCAGGCACACACCAGCCAGGGCCTGTGGGGTCAGGGAGTCAGGCTGGAGTCCGGTGTACCCCTTAGCCCTCTCCACTTGGCGGGGCAGGCACTAGCAAGGGGTGTGAGTGGGTGACAGGATGGGGCTGGTAGCTTGGAGAATAGCTCTGGGGCTCCCAGGCCCCTGCAACTCCCCAGACATACCCCAAAGGGGGCCCACTGAGAGGGCAGGTGTCCAAGATGGTCCCAGCTGGGTCTGGGGCCCCACTGCCTGCCTTTGCCTTCCTGCCTCCTTGGGGCCCAAAGGCCCCAGAGGACCCCCTAGACTGGAGGGAGGAACTTTGGCATCCCTACCTTTGACCCTCACTCTGCAGGCCTCAGCTCCAGGTTGCCCAATGAGGAGGCATTGAAAAGCTTGGGTGGGGTTCAGTGAGTCCTGGCTTACTGCCAAAGATAGAGGGAGGGTGTTTTGTCTGTGCCCCCTGTGTCGTGGGGCCCAGGGCATGGCCTCTGTTGCTCACCTCCAACCTCCCTGTCCCCGCCCCCGGTGACCCTAACAAACCCCACCTGTCACTCATCCCGGATCCCTGATTTTATCCCAGCAAGGGGGAGTGAGTGTGTGGCTGAGGTGGGTGAGGGCAGAGGGAGACCAAAGGAGGCCTAGCCTGGTGGGGGTCAGGAGGTGGGGGTGCAGAGAGTCCTCCTCAGTAGGGGTGGCCACTTGCCTAGGAAGGGCTTCTGGGGAGTTTGAATTGTGGCTGGGCTCACTAAGGCAGGGCCAGGTAGATTTCTGGGGTGAGGCTGCAAGGCTGGCTTCTCCAAAGTGTGTCTGGCTAGCAGGGGCTGCTGCTGCAGCAGGTCATTTAGGGGCGACAGTGCTGCTGACCCCCAAGCCTTGCTCTTGCCTTTCCCCATAGATGGAGAGCAAAAAGACTTCCAAATACATGAGGAGAGTTTAATTCCTTTTTTTCCCAATCAGGCAGTACTGGAAAGGGGCCATTGTGATGGTGCTGAAGGCCTGGGTGACAATGAGGAGGTGTCGTGGAGAAAGGAAGGTGGCAGGGAGGGTGACTCAGGCACCTATGTCTGTGCACAAGCACACAGCTGCACAGCCACACACTCAGAGCCACCCCTACTCCTGCCCATCATAGTCGTGTGTACACAAGGACACAGCACAGGCAAAGGACCCAGAATCCTACCCAGATATCTGTACCCTGCACACAGCCTCCCATCGGTGTATTTGTACACACATAAGCTGGCACATATGTGTGCACAAATACCAGCTTCTATACATGGACACATAGACACAAAGATTCACCCCCGAACATGCCCACGCATGCATGCCCAGACCTTTGTGGACCTGCACAAGGTCAGACTGGCACCCAGGGTGGCACAGACACATGCACACTCACCCCCTTCTGCCCTTTTGTCCTGGGCTCCATGGGCAGGCCCTTCCCTGCCCCAGGCAGTGGTCTGGACCTAGAGGTGGGTGGCATTGTGGTGAGCAGGCAGTGCGAGGTGGGGGGAGGGCGTGGCAGGGGGCAGCTCCTCCAGGAAGACCCTGGCGGGCAGCGAGGGTGAGCGAGGCTCGGGCTTGGCATAGCACAAGGTGGCACGGGTGATGAGGCGGTCCAGGGGCTGCAGAGAGTGCATCCAGCGTGGCAGGAAGTCCCATGTCTGCAGCCACTTGGGCAAGCGCCCAGGACTCCGACTCTGCAGGATACTGACAAGCACCACGAAGGCCAGCAGGGCCCCAAAGGGTGCGCCCACACCTACCATGGCCTGCCAGCCGGCCATGGAGATGCCAAACACCAGTGAGGGCAGCAGCAGGAAGCACACGAGGAGGTAGAGGACAGCAAACCAGCGGTACTTGGCGGTGCGTTTGCCCAGCGCCTTGGCCATGCGGATGGGCAGGCGCGTGCAGGGCACTGGGTACCATAGAAGGATGCCCGAGATGTTGAAGAAGAAGTGGCAGAGGGCAATCTGCAGGGAAGGGGGCGGAGGGGCTGAGGTGGGCATGGGCCTCGAGCCGCTGAGTCAGGCCAGCAGGGATGGGTGCTGGGGGCCCAACCTGGTCTGGGCAGCAGAAAAGTTGCCAGTTAGGGCTGGTTGCCCCCAGATCACCCTGGGGTGGCCGTGCTAGTTATTAAAATATTGAAATACTTCTGGACCAGTTGGTAAATAACTACTGCCCTGAGTTCTCCTCATTTCCCCATGGACTCCTCTCTAAGGAGTGGCCACAGCTGAAGACTGCTACCAGGTTCCGCCCAGCAGCTCTGGACTCACACTTGGCCAGTGCCCTGGCCTGTCAGCTCTTCCTTAGCTCCTAGAACAACTCCGTTTTGCTGTCTGCCCCGACCCTCTCCACTCATCCTTGGTCCTTGGACTGCTCCAGGCCCTTCCGAGTGGTGCACATCCGACTCGCTGTGTTTACGAGTGTGTGAGCACCATCTCCCTATTGGACGCTAAGGCCTTGAGGCTGGTATCACGTCTACTTTGCCCACAATGGTTTCCATAGAGCATGATGGGTTGCCCTTAGACAGTTGAAAAATATCGGTTACATGTCACCCCCTTGATCAGGCCCCACATGCCAGTGCCAGCCCCTTCCTGCGTCAGGCAGGGCTGCTCTCCCAGACGCACCTGGAACGAGCTGGACAGCTTCTCCCTGGGGCTGGCCAGTGCAGCCAGGATGGCGGTGGTGGTGGTGCCGATGTTGGAGCCCAGTGTGAGGGGGTAGGCCCGCTCGATGCTGATCACGCCCAGGCCTGGGGGACGTAGGGACAGGATGTGGGCCTCCCTGGCTACCTCCTTCAGCCCTTTCACTGACAGCTTTGCCCCAACCCAACCCCGCCTGCCTCCGCGCAGCATCGGCACTCACCAATGAGTGGGGTGATGGCTGAGGTGAACACAGAACTGCTCTGGACAATGAAGGTCATGCCAGCACCCACCACCATGGCACAGTAGCCCGTGACCCAGGTGAAGGGGGCAGGGAAGTCTGCAAGGAAACCGCATCCCGGCAGGCCTGGGTCAGTGGTGGTGTTGGGAGAGCAGGCCTCCTTGGGGAGGGGACCCTTAGATGTAGTTTCCTACCAGGACCTCATCAGCCCCCTGCTCAACCGCAGTGGCTTCTGCTGCCCTCTTTGACCTTGGACAAAGGCCTCTGTCGCTGGTCCCATCAGGCTACTGGCCTTTGCTCTGGCCACTCCCTCTGCCTGGGGTATCCTGCTCGGCATCTACAAACTCATTCCCAGGCTCAGCATGGCTGTCACTGGAGAGTCCTCCCTGGCCCCCAGACCTCGCGAAGACTTTGTTTTTCCCTTCTCTGAGCTCCCCAGTCGTGGATGCCCCTATTCCCGCGTTTGTCATGGGGCCTGTCCCCGCGGCTGGCAGTGTCCCAGAAGCTCAAAATGAAGTTTCAGATGGAAAGCAGATGGTGTCGCGCCCCTGCCCCAGCCCTCCGAGCTTCTGCATTACCGTCAATAAAGTCAGGATCTGAGCAGAGCCTGGAGCCCCATGCCCTGTCCCCTTGCTGCTCCCGCCACCCAGAATGCTCTCTGTCCACATCTCAGCTCCTCCTCCTCAGGTCTCTATTCAAACACCACCTCGTCAGAGAGGCCTCTGCCACCCGTCAAAAGCCGCCTCTTCCATACTCTACCGCCTTGCCAGTTTTTGCTGTCCCCTTGGCAATTGCCCCTCTTCCTCTGAATTATTCCCCATATGCATTTGTTTTTGCTGCGCCCCCTGCTGGGCCGTGAGCCCCCTGAGAGCAGGATCCACCTCAATTTTCATGGCCTCTGTGTGCCTCCCTGGCACTTGGCACACAGCAAGGACTTAATGACAACTTGTTGACTAAATCAAATAATGGCCTCTGAGTGGTTCCACCTGCTACAGTGCAGCCACAGCCAGAGGCAGCCACAGGTCTCCAGCTGCCAGCACCTCAGGGGCCTCAGAAATCACCTTCTTTGTTCACAAGGGGAAACTGAGGCCACATCAAGGCAGTGGCAGGACATAGCAGGATCTGGAAGGGCCCATCCTGGGGCCCTGCCCAGTCCTGCGCCTGCCCAGCCACTGTGCGCAACTCACCGGTGTTGATAACCTTCTGGATGACCTTGGCCACCGGGCCCTTGAGCAGGGAGTTGAGCATCTTGACGAGGAGGATGAGGCAGGTGCACAGGAGCACCAGGGAGCCAGCCAGCAGGATGAGCCCCACGGCCAGGTCAGGCAGCCCCGTGTCCACAAAGATGTGGTTGCCTGCAGGGGGTGGTGTCAGCTGCTGAGGGCTGCCCCTGCACCTGGCTCCCAGGCCCAGCCTCAGGCTCCTCCAGCCTCAACACCAGTGCCTGACCCAAGCCCAGGAGCTGGGCTGCTTGACAGCCATCCTTCCTGGGGCTGGACGTAGCAGTGGCTGGGTGGGGTTGGCCCTGCTGCCACCAGGCTCTGCCCCTGCCAGGCGGGACACCTCCCATGTTGCAGCACTTACATTTCTCCATGGTGGCATTGCCACGGGTCTGGCTGGTGTTGGCTTCTGCCCTAGACATGGAGGTGGGAGCCTACATTAAGAGGAAGGTGACTCAGTTAATTTAGGAAAATGGAGCCTTGGGTTGGGGCTGAAATGGGTTAAGGGAGGGATGGCAGAGATGGAGATGGGCCTCCTGGCTCTGTGGCTGTGGACAGGCTATGGTAGGCCCTCTGCATACCCTGACCTGGCTCTCCCCAGGGCCACATCCAATAGCTTCTTATCTTCATTTTCCTCCCCCTCGGTGGCATTGGACGCTGCTGACCTAGGTCATCTTTGAAAACTCTCTTCCCCGTCTTTTATGACTGGTCCCTTTCTTGGGGCCCCTTCCCCGGAGTCCTAGCCCCATCCTCTTGTCTACGGCACTGTTAGCCCAAGCTCCATTCTCCTCTTGCTCCTTTCCTCACCCAGAGGGGATCAGGTAGGGGTGGGGGTGAGGGCTGGCCCTCACCCACTTCCCCTCCCTACTATCAGTGGAGTCAGGGGGCTCCCCAGGGAGACCCTACAATTCAGAGGGCCGCAGGACTTGGCAAGTCCCCTAAGGAAGAGGTGGGGAGAGTGTGAGCTGGGCCCATGGGGCAGCAGCTACTCAGCTCCCAGCCAGTGTCACTATCCAGGCACACAGCCCAGCATGGCCAAATCGCCCAATTCTGTGAGAGAAACCACAGCTGTGAAGTTTTAGATAAAATGTCCCAATCTGTAAAAGTTGGCAACCACTCTGAGACATGCTGTGCAATTCAGTGAAGGCCAGTAGAAGTGTCCCGTCTGGCCTGTAGAGCATGAAATTGTGGCCTTGTTGGGTTAAAGGGTAGTTATTTTTAAAAAATGTAATCCAGGGCCCCTTACCATTCTCCCGGTACCTGAGCAACCACCCAGCAGTGACAGGAGAAAGTGGGCCGGGCTTGGGTGGGGAGAAGCCCATAGCACGGAGCAGAGATTGAGCCTCAGAAAGGAGCAGGGACTCCCAGGACCCCCGCTCACTCAGCAAGGGCTGCCAGACCCTGCCAGACCCCCCAGCAAAGTGCAGGAACTACTGCTACTCACAGTCCGCCACATCCTGCCTCTCCTGGGCGCTGATCTGGGCCCCGGTCCCACTCCCGCTTCCCCCGAGAGCTCCACATCCCAGAGCCCTCTCACCTCTTCCAGTGCTGAGGGTGGGGCTCAGGTAGGGTGTTGGCACTTCAGTGTTTGTAGCTCCTTTAGATTTTGTTTTAAATCGTGCATCATTTTAAAAATGCATGATAGAGATAAGAACTATTTGTGGCATCTGGTTTTAACATCAGGGTTTATTTTAGCAGCATGTGCCCTCTTGAGTGGGCAACGTGCCCGTCTGTGTTCGCAGCTCACCCTCAGCACGTTGGGGCCCCAGCGAGCCTGGGCCTGAACTGCAGGCCAACAAGCCAGAAAAAGATAGTTTCTGATGGGCCTAGATCAGAAAACCAAGTGGAGAAAGCAATGATAACTACCATGCCGATAAGAGAGAGCCAGGTGTTTGCTATCAGGCAGATCTGAGTTCAAATCCTGCTTCTTATACCAACTACCCTGGGTAAGCCATGCCGCCTCTGAAGCAGGATAGTAAAAGAACGCTGTAAATGCTGCAGGAGAAAATGTGTGTAAAGTGCTTGCCGCAGGGTTTGCCCATGACAAGCCTCAGTAAACTGTGTCTTCAAATAAAGAACAGACCCTCCATCTCCCCCGGCCGGTTCAGGATCACATGGTGGGAAGGCTGTATGTGCGTGCTCTACTTTCTAGGTCAGGTCCAATGGTTTCTCAGATGGCCTTGCTCGGGGAGCTTGGTGGACCTTCCTGGGGGACCCCGGCCTGAAGCCCTGGAAGCAGATAACTCCTGAGATGAGTGGGGGCCTGGCAAACCTGTGCCCATTGAGCTACCCTGGCCTGGGCCCAGGGCTCTCCTGGGGGAGGCATCTGTGGGCCCCGGGGGAGGCTGGAGGAGAATGAGGAACTTTGCTGGGGTCCCAGCTTAGGGCAGGCAGAGTCGGGCAGAGCAAGACTTCGGGCTAAGACCTCGGGGGTTTTGGAATCTTGACCTTCCTGTCTGGGGTCGTGTGACCTTGGCTGAGTGCACAGGGGGCACCCAGAGACCCTAAAGCACAGGAGAAGAGTGTAGAGGCAGCAGGAGGGGCAGAGAGGGGTCGACTGCAAAGCCAGGCAGAGGGAGGGAACTGAGGAGAGGGAGCAGGCCCTGGGGCTTTCTTATAGGGCAGAGGGAGAAGGTGGACACTGCAGCCTGGACAGAAGAGCCGGAGGCCCAGGCTCGGGGGCATATTCCCAGGACACGCCCATCTCTGCCTGGGCCTGGGCTGGGGTGGAGGAGTGGGAGGGGTGTGGAAGGGGGTGGTGTCTCTGGGAAGAACAGAATGAATGGACCTTGGACAGCCCTGGGCACACCCCAGCTGAGCCATTTGCAGCTGGGCGACACGGGACCAACACAACCTCTCTGGGCCTCATGAAGCATGAAGTCCATAATGCCGTCCACCTTTTCCCAGGGCCAGCTGGAAGCATGTTGGAGGAGAGAGTTGGGGTTTAAGTGCCTGCAGGGACACCCCAAATTAAGGAGGCACTCTGGGAGCTGAAGGAGGTGAGGTGATTCAGCTCAGAATGTGGGCCTGGTGGGTAGTTTACCCTCCAGAGGAAGGTGAGCTAGGGCCTTTGTTCTGGAAGCAGATGGAGAGGACTGTGCCAGCAGCGCCATCTGTTGGTGAAGAGGAGAACTCCTCCTGGGAGCAATACTGCCCACCACCCACGGAGGGGCTCCTGGTGGCGGTGGTCACCTGATGGCATCCAGGCCTGATGAACAGAAGGGGAAGTGGACATAGATGGTGGGATGCCGGACTGGTGTCTGGGAGAGGCTGCAAGATGGAGAGGCAGGATTCCACCAGGATTTGCGTCCCACCTCAATTACATGGACCCAAAGAATCCACTGTCCCTCTCTGATCAGGGCTCAGTTTTCTCATCTGTAAAGTGGAGATGGGATCATCCCGACTTCTCAGGTTGCAAGTCCTCAAAATATTCTTGCTTAAACTAGGCAAGTATGGTTGAAAATCCACAGTGTGACCGCATAAGAAGGTAATTCCCAGGCCAGTATCAAGCCCTGAGAGTGTCAAGAAGAGTTTGAACACTAAAACCGCCTCTAGTTTTCCTCTCCCTATCTGGAGAGCCTCAGACTCTCAGTCTCTCCTTCGTGCCACAGGCTTCCTGGAGACCGGTCTGGAGAGTCGGGTCCAGCGTGGTGAAAGCTAGAGATGAGAACCGGTTGGAAGAGAACACAGGGAGACTCCATGGCCGAAGGACAGACTCGAGCCTTGGGTGGAGAAGGAGCCACCAGCACACATTGCAAGAGAGAGCACATCCGCTGCTGCACGAGTCACATTCCCATGGGGGACAGTCCCAGGGAAAGGGTGGGAGCAGGGAGCTCAGCTCCCACCCCGCAGCTACTCTCCAATGCAAGGAAATCCAACTCTGCCACCGCTGTCAGGGAAGAGGTTTCCTGGTAGAGAGGAGAGGAACCAGTGCTCAGGCACGTGGCGGCTGCAGGGTGAAGAAAGGCAAACTGGGGTAGGTCTCTCCACCTGACAGAACCCCGGTGTCCTCTGGTGTAAGAAGGGACCCTCGTGTCCACCTTGCCAGCACTGGGAGAGGATGATGCTAGGTGAGGAGGTGTGTGCTGCAAGCTGGGACCTGCCTGAGGCTGCAGCAGGTGGACAGCGGGGACCTCAGAGGAAGGGAGGAACGGATCTCCTGTCCCATGGCTTGTTTTCTGCGAAGATCAGAGTGTGTGGTTTCTCTCTCAGATTTTGCTGTGAAGTAGAGAGGCTTGTGGGGATTCAGAAAGCTCAGAGAGGAGAAGGCAGCCGATGTATTAGAGAGGTCACAAAGCCAGCATAAAAGCTGCCTGCAGGGGCTTTTCGATGTCAGGCTGCCTCCAGTACCAGAGGGCCGAGCTGGAGCCACTTCGGATGCAAAGGAGCATCACAGGGAGAGTTGAGCAAGTGTTTTCTGTTCTCACCAGGATAAAATCCAGTAACATCGAGGAACAAGGGGGCGGGAGGGCTTGCGCTCCTGCTGTGGGCTTTGGATTCCCTTGTATCCTGCTCTGAATGGAGTTACATCTCATATATGATCATAAGCGGAAGTGAATATGGCTGATTATGGTTTTGATGAAGCATCTTCCTGTTTATGGCTGAGTAAGAAAGTGTGCTAATTGCCTGCTTCCTCACCAGCTTGGCATAAAGGCTGTTCCACGAGTGTCCAACCGATCCAGACAGATATTCCAGGCGTCAGAAGTAGCAGAAACAGTGCAGAAGGGCAAGAGACTTCCACTTGAGGCAGTCTCCAGGAAAAGGAGCCCCAATGTCAACATGAGTGACTGTTGAGTCCCCGAGGAGTTCTCCAAGTAGCCCACCTGTCCCTTCCTATTCATCCTGCCTTCCTGGGTATCCTTATAGCACTCTCTGCCCCTCCCCACATTACCTGTGCCCCAGACCATGGCAGAGCTGAGTCACTAACCCCCCTGGTGCACTCAGGCCCTGACACAGAAGACAAGCTCTGGCAAGATTTTTAGCCCCTCTGAGCTTGTGTCCCTACCTTTAGCCCCTCTGCTCCCAGAGGGCCTACCTGTGAAACCTGACCATGCGGCACACCTAGAGACTTGTTGAAGTCTAATAGGTTCCTAGGAGGTACTGATGCTGTTGGTCCCAGACTGCATTTTGAGAACCACTGGCTACCCAGATCAATTACAGGCCGACTCTAATTGACGGGTGATGTCTGTCTAAAACAGTGTGTGTGGTTGGGACGGCTAAGCACTGCACTGCGGTAAAAGAGCCATGTACCTGCCCTCTCCTGGCTAAATGGTCTCCAAGGTCTATCTGGAGCATTTTAAACAGACCATGAAACCCACAGCCTGAAGAGGGAGTCCTCTTACCTGGGGCCAGGCCTGAGACTCACCTCCGTGGTGTCTGGGTGGCACCAGATCCGGATGAGACTGTGGTTCCTCAGGGACTCATCCCCAGTGGCAATGCTGGTGATCACAGACTTGTCCAGCTGTGGGCAGGATGTGGGTGGGCAGTGTGGGAGGGTGGGGACCTTACTACCCAGCCACCCCCACCAGGCCCTGCTGCCACCTGGATGATGAGCTTTGTGAAGGGCTCCGTGATGATTTTGAGCAAGTCAGGAGCATCACGACTGCCACGGATGTTGAAGGAGGCCACCACGAGTCCAGTGACGTGGTGCAGGTAGCCGGTAGTAGCCTCCAGGGGCAGCAGTACCAGAACTGACAGCCAGTTAAAGCAATCATGCACCGTGGCCCCCGCGAAGGCCCTGGGCAGGGAAGCCACGTGGCACGGCAGGCCAGAGCCAGGTTGCAGTCACGCTGGGCTGCTGGCATCCAGGCTGCCCTCCCCCAAGCACAGCCCCCACCCCTGAGCCCCCTCACCGCCGGAAGTCAGTTCTGTCCCCTGCCTGCATCAGGGCCACAATGGTGTTGGTGACAGAGGTGCCGATGTTGGAGCCCATGATGATGGGGATGGCAGAGCTCACCTCCAGCACTGGTAGAAGAGGGGGACTCTTAACTAACTTGGGTGGAGGCCACCCAGGCCCTGCCCCACAACAGCTCCTGCCAGGCCCACTACCCACGTCCGGTCCTCAGTGGCCGTTGCTGCTGTGCTGCTGACGCTGCTAGCCTGGTGTCTCAGGTACGTGTGGGCACATGCTGGGCACTTGCATGCGCATGCACACATGTGACTACATATGCTCGCACTGCCCGTGGTATGCACATGTGAATATGCCCATATACATGTGTGGGTGCGCGTTATGAGGGCTCGTGTCCTATGTGCAAATACAGACCTGTGCTTGTGTGCACACACGCGCTCACGTGTGAGGGTTAGTTTTAGGTGTCAACCTGCCTAGGCTATGGTGACCCACATCCACAATCTGTGGGCTTCAAGTAAAGGAGATTATCCTCAGTAACCTGAGTGGGCCTCATTCAATAGGATGAAAGTCTCCTGAGCAGAATTGAAGCTTCCTTCTGTTCTGGTCAAAGGTAGGTTAGAAAAGAAAAGAATTGGCCGAGTGTGGTGGCTCGCGCCTGTAATCCTAGCACTCGGAGAGGCCAAGATGGGAGGATCACTTGAGGTCAGGCATTCGAGATCAGCCTGAGCAAGAGCGAGATCCTGTCTCTACTAAAAAAATAGAATGAAATTAGCTGGAAAACTAAAAATATATAGAAAAAATATTCAGGCATGGTGGCACATGCCTGTAGTCCCAGCTACATGGGAGGCTGAGGCAGGAGGATCGCTTGAGCCCAGGAGTTTGAGGTTGCCTTGAGCTAGGCTGACGCCACGGCACTCTAGCTCTGGCAACAGAGTGAGACTCTGTCTCCAAAAAAAAAGAAAAGAAAAGAACTGAGGCTTCCCTGAGGAAGAAGAAATTCCACCAATGGACAGCAGCATCGACTCCAGCCTGCCTTTCCAGATGGCCTGGCCTCCGGGTTCCAGCCCTGCCCAGCCAGCTCCACAGTCGGGTACACCAGTTCCTTGCAATAAATCACATGTGTATCCTGCAGGCGTGGCTTCTCTGGCTCATTTCTCTGACTGACACAGGTGCGACTGAGTGGCCACACACAGGCAAGCCTTCCTGGGGCTTTGCTCCCCACTTGCTGCCCTTCCAGCTCCTGGGGCGCCCCTCCTGCTCAGACTCTTGGCCATGCTTCAGGGCACAGAGTGGGAAGATGGAGGCCTGCCCTTTGCCCTCAGCCCGCGTCCCCACTCCTACCTCCGATGCCACCAGTGCTACCCGGCACCACCCACCAAGGCTCTTTCCCCAGCCCTGGCGGGTCCACTCACAGCCAGAGGAGACCATGCTGACGACGATGGACGTAGAGGTGCTGGAGCTCTGCACCAGCACTGTCACCAGGATCCCCACCACCAGCCCCGCCACTGGGTTGGACAGGATGGCATTGTCCTTGAAGATGTCGCCAGCCACCTTCCCTGGGGAGCATGAGCCGGTGTTGTCCAAGGCCCCTCAGGAACCCCTCCCAGGTCCCCTCCACCTGGCCCTACCTCCAGCCAGCTGGAAGGCCGAGCTGAGCACATCCAGGGAGCAGACGAAGAGGTAGAGGAAGGCGAGCATCAGTGGCACCTTGAGCAGTGTGGTGCCAGCCCTGCGCAGCTTTGGGATCAGCCCAGGCTCTGGAGGCGGGCCAGCCGTGAGCACAGCGGGCAGGAGCCTGGGGCAGGGATTGCCGGTGCCCCTGCTGCCCACCACCCAGGCCCACCTGGCTTCTGCTCCTCCTCCAGGGCCAGCTTGGCAGGCAGCGGGCCGTGGCGCTCCGAGGCCTCCCCATAGGAGCAGCTGTGCTCGGCGAGGGCCACGGGGCCCAGGCTGGGGAAGGCATAGGCAGAGGTTCCTGGGATCCTGTGTAGGACTGGGGAGGGAGGCTGGTCAGGAGGCCCAGAGGCTCCAGGGGCTGGGGACGGGGCCTCACTGTGCCTTCTGTAACAGATAGCAGTGCCACCCAGGGTGTGGGCAACCATGGGCAAGCAGGTCCAGTGCGTGGGAACGGCACTCACCCGGCGGGCTGGGCACGTAGGCAAAGGCGGCCCCTCGCATCATGTGCCCCCTATGGACTGGGAGTGGGGAGACAGCTGGGCTCCCCAGCCTCTCTCCGTAGGACATCATCTTGGGCACCCGCTGTGAGGCCTGAGGTCAGGGGGTCACAGCAACACTAATCACAACTGCTGTTCCTGCACGCTCACACTTACTCACACCCACACATGCTCAGGTGCACAAACCCCCATGCTGTGTGATCCCACACACACCCAGCAAAGCACACCCTCCAATCTCACCTCTGCCCCAACACACAGCCCCCGAGACGCACACGTAGGCGCTCAGTACAGATTTGAGCACTCATTCGTTCAGCAAGCATTTCTGAGCTTCTACTCTATCCCAGGCTCTGGGCTACAGGCTGGGGTACAGTGGTGATTAAAGGCAGACACAGCTCTTGCCCTCAGGAGGCTCAGAATCTGGTGGGGAGGCAAATGGAAATGAAATAACCCCTGAAATAGATGGAAGATGACAATGGGGGTCAGCTCACAATGTCAGATGAAAGTGCCGCCAGAGTGCCCGGTGGCAGGGCGTGGGCTCGTGGGGCAGGGAAGAGAGATGCAGGCCCAGATGCACAGAGAGGAGGAATTCACTCAGCAGAGAGGCGAGGAGCATGGCTGCTAGGAGCTGAGTAGCCCACCCTGGGCAGGAGGGGCCAGGGAACATGTGACTAAGAGGCTGCGGGTGTGGCCAGGGCTGGCCATGAAGGAGGAGGTTTGTCTGCTCTGAGGGCAGAGAGGGGCCATGGACACCTGCCTGCCCATGGGACCAACTGGGCACACACTGGTGTGTGTGGGGGTGTTCTCTGGCCTGGATCTCAAATCCCGGGGTTCCCTCACAATGAACTTTCCCCACCCACCCCCTCAAGGGGCAATAACCAAACACTGACAGCCTTTCTCCTTTGCGTGAAGGAGGCTCACACCAGGACTGGCCTTGCTTTTAGATCCCTGCACTGTCCCGGAGTCCCTGGCTGCCCTGGTTGGCCTCAGCACCCTCCCCACACATCATCCCAAGGGTCCTTGGGGTGGAGGAGTGTGCAGAGCTGAATTCCAAGCCCTGGAAGAGCATGAGTCTTTTCACTCTGGGGAGTGAGCCAGGAGGGGCAGGAAGGGGAGCAGGAGGAGGGGCAGGAGCAGATTGGACAGAGACTGAGGGGCTGGGGTGATAGGCTGTTTCCCATTCAGAGTTGGGGTGGGGTGCGGGGACACTGGGCTCACCTTGGGGTTCTGTGTTTCAGCTTCTGCTCGGTGACTAAGGGAAGACTTCGGGGCCCTGAGGAGGAGCCCGGGACCTCTTTATACACCTGGGTCAAGGGCAAAGTCCCTAGAAACCTAGCTGCCCTCCCTCCTTCCCTGATTAACCTCACCCCTGGAGATTCCTCCCAGTTAATTGCTAATCGTCAGCTCTGCAGGGGGCATCTGTGGTCAGGCTCCCATGTAGACATTCAACCTCAACTATGACCCAGCAAGGGCACGGAGACTTTCCCTGCGCCCAGGCAGAAACCCTGATGCTACCCAGGCACCTTGTTCCCAGGGTCCCAAAAGAGAGTCTGTGGCTCTGTCCCCTTCCCCTCATTCCTGGCTTGACAGGACTCCCTGGGGAGCGACCTAAACATCCTATGTCCTTGCCATGCGTCTGGGTGTCTGTCTGGGGATTTGAGCTCAGGGGCGAGGGAGTGTGTGATGGAGAAAACACCAGAGGAACACTCAGAGGGCTGCGGAGTGTTGAATGGTGGCGGGTCTCCAGTGCCGGAGTATGGGTCCCCGGCATGAGTCTGAATGTGAAGCCACTGGGCAGACTGGGAAGGGCCCGATCTGCATTTTAGAATGGCCCCTCTGGGGTGAGCTGAGGATGCATCAAAGGGAGTAAGTCTGGAAGCAGAGAGGTCAGTTAAGAGGCAGACGAAATTGTCCAGGTGAGAGACGATGAGGTCTGAGCTAAGATAGGAACAGAAGGGATGGAGAGAAGGGAGGCATCCCAGGGATACTCCAGTCTAGAATTGGTGATGGGGAGGGAGGGAGAAAGGGAGGGAAAGGAAATGTGTGACTATTGCATCTTTGCATTGGGAGGTTGGTGATGGTACGAGGTCTGTGCAGAATTCCTAAAACCCAGAGAGGAGTCTTAGAGAGACTTTGAGAAGCTTGTTTCCCTTTCGTGGGACTATGGAGCCTGGGCTGGGGCCCAGATTCATAGAGAGATGAGAAGGGAGCTTTTGGAAGGGGTTGAAGATTTGATCAGATCCAGCAATGGTGGGTTGCATTCAAGGTCTAGCTTGAGCAACTGAGCAACGTGCCTGACACTACCAATCCCTCCATCCGTCTGGTTCATCCACCCATCCGTCCACCCACCCACACATCCGTCCAACCAGCCAACAGCCTGTGTAAGTCCACGCATGCCTAAGTACATTGGTGAAGTTCCTACTTTACGCTGGGCCAGCCTGGGATTCTAAGACATGTCACCTCGGCTCCCTGGGTCCTAGTGTCTTCACTTATAAAATGGCAATTAGTTAGCAATGCTATTTCAGTGAGTTGTAGAATTCAATGAGACAGATGACCTATCTCCATGCCTGGAACTGAGTCCCTCAGTGTGTTGTTCTCACCATGCTCTCATGTCCTCTCCACTGGGTCTCCAGGATGACTGAAGTGCCCCGGCCAGGGAATGCCGCAGCCCCTGTCGACTGGCCTCATCTCGGCCTGGCAGCTCCTGCTGGCTCACCAGCTGTCCTCTGATTGCTCAGGGTCCGCTGAGCTGCAGCCCCACCAACATCTGACACATTTCAGGTGACACAGCCTTGTTCTATCAAGGAAAATGGACAAACCTGCACAGCTCCCCCTCTAATCTGATACAGGTTAACTAATCAATACTTAATTCATAGCCTGGGCCCAGCAGTGGTCCACTGACTTTCTGCCAAAGTGGCTATGAGCAGAGAACACGCCTATCCGGGTTTGGATCCCAGCTCCACCACAACTGGCCATGTCAGTTTAGACTCAGGCCCCACTGTGGGGACAGGAAAGAGAGGCAGAGGTGCTGGTGGCACTGGTTTTGGGGACAGTGACCATAAGTCCTGGTTTACAGGGCCAAGTCCTGGCCTATGGCTGGTGGCCCAGAGTCCCGTTTCACTCTGAAAGGTGTCCTGGTTCAGACAATAAACCACACACAGTTGACTCCTGAGCAATCCAGGTTTGGGCTGCACAGGTCCACTTACACAAGGATTTCCTTCTGCCTCTGCCACTCCTGAGATAGCAAGACGGACCCCACCTCTTCCTCCTCCTCCTCAGCCCACTCGCTGTGAACTGCTTCTGTGTGACAGATAGGAAGCACGTTTTCTCTTCCTTATTTTCCTTTCTTTCTTTTTTTCTTTTCTTTTTGTTTTTTCTTTTAGATACAGGGTCTTGCTCTGTCACCCAGGCTGGAGTTCAGTGGCGTCATCGTATCTCAATGCAGCCTCCGACTTCTGGGCTCAAATGATCCTCCTGCCTTGGCCTCCCAAAGTGCTCTAGCTTGCTTTATTGTAAGAATACAATATATATCCTAGCTCTCTGGGAGGCGGAGGCGGGCGGATTGTTTGAGCTCAGGAGTTTGAGACCAGCCTGAGCAAGAGCGAGACCCCGTCTTTACTAAAATTAGAAAGAAATTAATTGGACAGCTAAAACTGTATAGAAAAAATTAGCCGGGCATGGTGGCGCATGCCAGTAGAATACAATATATAACACATGTAACATAAAAAATATGAGTTAATTGACTGCTTATGTTACTGGTGAGGCTTCCAGTCAACAGCAGCTATTAGGAAAGAAGTTTTGGGGAGTCAAAAGTTATACTCAGATTTTTGGCAGCACAGGGGATTGGGACCCCTAATCTCTGGGTTGTTCAAGGGTCAATTACTTTCAGCCTGTTTGAGGGTGATTCTGGGGAATGGAAGCAGAGAATCAGCCACCTCGGAGTGCTTACTAGGAAGGTCTCGCATTTACAGAATAGCAAAAAGGAAAATGAAAACAATCTTGCTTCTCAGAAACACAGCCGTAACATTGCGGGGCTTGGCTTTTCATCCTTCTGTCCTCGTGTCTCTCTTTTTTTTTTTTTTTTGAGTCTCACTCTGTTGCCCGGGCTAGAGTGAGTGCCGTGGCGTCAGCCTAGCTCACAGCAACCTCAAACTCCTGGGCTTAAGCGATCTTCCTGCCTCAGCCTCCCGAGTAGCTGGGACTACAGGCATGCACTACCGTGCCCGGCTAATTTTTTTTATATATTTTTAGCTGTCCAATTAATTTCTTTCTATTTTTGGTAGAGACAGGGTCTCGCTCTTGCTCAGAGCTGGTCTCGAACTCCTGAGCTCAAACAATCCGCCCGCCTCGGCCTCCCAGAGTGCTAGGATTACAGGCGTGAGCCACCGCGCCCGGCCTGTCCTCATGTCTTTTTAACTAGTTAGGATCTTGTCATCTGTAAAGACTGCCTCTTGCTCTTTCTTCCCCTCTGTTGTATCATAAGCCTTGCCTGTGTCTTTATGCTTGGCACAGATGTTGTTCTTAACAGTTGCATCACAATCTGGCGTGAATCCTAATTTACTTAGTGAGCCTTCGGGACCTAGAACCTCTTCAGCCTGGAGGGAGGGGTAGGGTGAGGCTGGACTTCACACAGGTAGGAGCTGGTTGCGGAGTCAGGGAAATGCAGTCACTACTGGGTTCTTGTCATCTCTCCATTCTTGGCTCAGAGGCCCTGTTGAAGGCACATCATGGACAGACTTGTAGGCTGTGTGCCCTGGAGCACCCTCGCCTACAAGCACCCCGAACTCCCTCCACCCCCAGCAGGTCTAGAGACCCTGATCTGTGTGACCTGTTCCTCTCCCCTGCTTGGGTCAGACCCTGGGCAGGAGCAGCTGTATCCAAGGTGCTCCTGATGCACTGGGGATGCTTCTCCTTTTTAATAAGGTTATGCTTTTTGACATTTATTTTTCAAGAGACCAGATCTTGCTCTGTCGCCCAGGCTGGAGTGCAGTGACATGATCATAGCTCAATGCAGCCTCAAACTTCTGGGCTCAGGCAATGCTGTCTCAGCCTCCCGAGTAGCTGGGACTACAGGCACATGCCACCACATCCAGCTAATTTTTAAATTTTTTGTAGAGATGGAGTCTCACTATGTTTGCCAGACTGTCCTGGGCTCAAGCAATCCTCCCACCTTGGCCTCCCAAAGTGCTGGGATTACAGGCATGAGCTAGGGTGCCCAGCTACTTTCTGACACTTTCGAAGTCTACCTTCCCTGCTCTCATGGAGCTCCAGGTTTAGTGAAGAAAGCAGTTAGTTTTTGATCAAATGTATCATAAGAGATATAATTCCAAAATGCTGTGGATTTATACATCCACCACTTCCAAAAATATATTTTGGGTGGGGCTGCTACAGCCCTAGTGAAAGCAAGGAACACTTGGAGCTGACCAGAGCTGCTCTCAGGACCCTTGTGAGTGGCAGAGAAGGCAGCTCCATTCTAGTCCTAAAACATCTGTCTCAGCCTCTCTGTTCATTTCAACCCCTCCCTGCTCACTGCCTGCCTCCTCCCTAGTTGGTCACAGAGTCTGTGTCTCCTTCGATGGTGACTCCTGCCTTGTCTGTGCACCTGGGCTGTGGCCCTGGCCCTCCCCAGACCTCTGGGCCTAGAGCCTGGCTGGTTGGGGGCGTCTCACGTTGAGCAAAGATACCCAGGAGGAGGAGCCGTCTTGGGGGGGTGATGCCAAGATCTGTCTGCACAGGCCGTGTCTGAGGGCCTCTGGCAGGAACAGTCGGCTCTGCGAGTCTGAAGCACACAGTGTGCTCCTCACCCCGGACCTGGGCCTCCTCCAGCTTCCCGATCTTGGGGAGCAACACACGGTCCTCTGATCAGAGACCGACACCGAGCAGGCATCTTTTCTGCTTCCTTCTCCTCCACCTCCTCATCTCCTACCCAGTCTCCAATTCTCCCAGTTTTACTTCTCCAGGAGCTCCCTGGTCCTTTTCCTGTCTGACATCTCCACAGCCACCTCCCTGGACCAGGCTGCTGTCATCTCCCTGGCTCACTGCCACAGCCTCGTGAGTGCTCTGTGCACCTCTGCCCTCGCTGCCCCCAGTCCATGCTCCAAAAAGCTGCCAGTGATCTTTTCAAAATGCACAGCTAATCATGTCACCCCTCTCCCTTTTAAAACCTGTCCCTGCTAGCCACTTAGCACAAAGACCAGCATCCTGCCTTGGCCTGAAGGACCAGTGGGACTTGGCTTCCTGCCTGCCTTGGTGGCCTCAGCCCGTGCCTGGGAAGTCGCACCCCGGGGAGAGTATGTACAGGGAGGAGAGAAGGGACCTAGAGCTGAGCCCAGAGGAGCACCCACGTTTAAGGGAGGGCAGAGGAAGAGGGAACAGGGGCCAGCCCAGGGGACCAAGAGGAGCAGCCAGGGACCAGGAGGAAGAACAGAAAAGCGGAGACCTCAGGAGCCGGGGTCCACCAGGTTTAGAGAGAGACACCCTGGGCAGCTGGGTCAAATGCTGCTGAGACAGCAAATAATCTGGGAACAGAGTGGATTTAGCAACCAGGGGCTGCCAATGACCTGGAAGGGCCATGTTGGGGAAGAAGTCGGCTTACCATGGGTTGGGAAGGAGCAGGAGGTGAGGAAGTGGAGACAGCAGGGCCAGTGTAGACACCAGAGGCTGACATATATTGAATTTCAACACACCAATGAACACGATTTCCCCAGGAGCACGATTTCCCCTGCTGATCTGGGAGGGAATGATCCCAAGAACAGGTGTGCACAACCAGGACCTGAGCAAGCTGTGGGCGTGGGCACAAGCAGCTGTTTCTGCAATTCTCGTCAAGATCCCTCTGCTTCTTAAACGCACAGTTTGCTGCATTGGGTTTTCTGCGGGACCTAAAGTTTAAGGACAATCAAGGGAAGAAAAACCAGCATTCAAGACTATTCTGTCCATGAACTGGATTGCTTAGGGGGGAACTGGGCAGCGACCAGTGTAATCCCACAACAGAGTTTCTCATCAGCACAGTTTGAGAACCCCTGCCTCTTCTCATAGGCATGTGATTTATTCAGTAAGCATTGACAGCCACGGTGGCTCACACCTGTAATCCCACGGGGTGGGAGGATCGCTGGAGGCCAGGAGCTTGAGATCAGCCTGGGCAACATGGTGAGACCCCTGTCTCTACAAAAAATAAAAAACTTAGTCAGCTGTGGTGGTGTGCATCTGTAGTCCCAGCTACTGGTGAGGCTGAAGGAGGAGGATCGCTTCAGTCCAGGAGTTCAAGGCTGCAGTGAGCTATGATGACACCACTGCACTCCAGCCAGGGTGACAGAGTGAGATCGTATCAAAAAATAAACACGTAAGCTCTACTATAAGCCAGCACAGTGCTGTACCTTGGGAATATGGCAGTGAACACTTCATCCCAGCATTCAGAGCAGCATAACTGCACATGTCCACAGTCATGAGCATGGCACGCACTGCAGACCCTTCCCCTCTACACCTGTGGTCGAGGAAGCAGTTCTCGCTGGTGGGATTGGTGACATAGTAACGGGGGCTACCTACCACCTCCCTTTGGGAACAGAGTAATCCTTTTCGTGATCCTCTTGACTTTGTCCTCTGCTGGAGAGCCTGGACTTTGAGCTGAGCTGCCCAGACCCAGCGTGGAGCAGGCAGGGCCTTGAGACATCATCTCTTCCAAGTTCCATTGTCCAGATGGGAAACCCAAGGCTAAAATATATCCTGTGGGCCAAGAGCAGGGCTGGCTGACCTAAGAATGCCTCGTCCCTGTTTAGGGGATAAATGCCCTGTATAATCATTAATCTTGGTGGGTCAGGCACTGGACATTCATTTACTGACAAGGCCAAAGTCTATGGCCAAAAGAGCTGAGGCCGCTTTGGGCTTTTCTCAGAAATCACCTCTTTCCCCTGCAGCTCCCTTCCTCATGTGGCTCCTGCCTATGTGGCCCTTCCATCACGCTGGCCTCAAGGGTGTGGACAGCATGTTACCAGACACAGTCAGTCCCAGGCTCTGGTATCAGCTTCCAGACCTGAAGCTCTGAGGTTTGGCTTAGGTGTCGGGTCCTGGGCTGCCAGTCCTGGGGCTTATCTTCAGGTTCAGGGACCCACACTCTGCTTCTGCATCAGCTCTAGGCCCTGCGCTCTAAACTCTCAGGTCTCAGCTCTGGGTTCTAGTCACCTGGCTCTTGTTTTAGGCTTTGGATGTCAAGCTTGGGGTGCTGGTTCTAGGTTCTTGGCCTCAGTCTTCAATTTCAGATTCCAAACTCCAGGTTCTGAGCCTCAGGCTCCTGGCTCCAGGTTCTGGCTCCTGGGCTCTGGGCTCCAGTTCCAGGCTTCTGGCTCTAGGCTCCAAGCTCTAGTTCCACACTCCAGGATCCAGGTCATGGTCTGGGTTCCAGGTTCCTTCAGCCCTTTGGCAATGAGATAGGAACATGGTGGCCTCCCTGGCTAGTGAGGTCTTCCCCATCCACCTATCTGAGCTGGCCAGAACATCCTTCTGACAGTCAGCACCCTAGGTCAATGCTGCTTCCATGGCAATACTCCCTTTCTGTCCCTTATCTAACCCCAAGCCAGATCTCTGGAGACAGGTGCTAAGATGGTCACAGAGCATCCCTCACCCTGCAGTTTGCACAAGCCACATAGACACAGTCATGTTCCCAGCTCTTCCTGGGCCCCACCAGAACCATCGAGGATGTGAATGGCGCCCCCTGGAGTTATACAGCCCATGGCCCTGTGCCCAGTCTGAGCCGCGTCAGGCTCGATGTAACCAACTATGTGTGTTTCTACAGACCTGGGCCTTTGTTTCCCTGTGGAAGCTGAAGTGCAGCTTCTATACCCCCTCAGAAGCCTGGGTCACCTGACTACTAGGCCAGATCCCCCCACAGAGTGCACCTTGTGCTCATCTTGGGGATAGGGTGGCTGTCCCAGGGTGCCCTGGCCCACTGCCCCACTGCTGCATTAGCACTTCTAGCAAGGGCTCTAGGTGAGCAGCCGGCACCACCCTGGGGGGCAGCACTGCCCCGACCCTGGCCCAGAACGGAGGTCACTGTGTGCCCAACATGTACCATACTCCTCCCCAACCCCAAGACAGTTGACAAAGGTGGAGAGGACAAGTGACAGGTAGCAAGATTGTCCCTCGGAGGCGTGGGCCCCATGGGTGTCCTTGAGGACATTGCACCTGTTCTCTTAGCCTGTGTCCTCTGTAAAATGGGGTGTGTTGGGAGGACGCAGAGCGGTTCTGTGTGTGTTCTCTCCCTTCCTTCGTGCTGTGCGCTGGGTGGACAGGCCCAGCTCCTGTCATGGTGTCCTGTCTTGTGGGGTGAGAGGGAGCAGCTCTATCACCTTCCCAGCCACCCAGGAGTCAACTCTGGGCAGTGACTACAAAACACGGCTCCGTGGGCTGATCAGCTGGTGCCCCTCGCCCCTGCCTCCAGTCTCGGCGGGGAGGCTGTGGGCCTGGGCCCCTGTCCCTGCAGATGGGGCTCAGCCAGGCTGGGATGGTGAGGGCCCAGGGCCTTGAAGGATTCTGGGAGCACTAAAACTGGGAGGAGGGAGCGCAGGACTGCTTCAGGGATGTGCTGGGGAGGGAGTCACAGAGGGGGTCATGACAGAGGGGCACACCCGGCCAACCAAAGTGGGCTGAGGCGGATGGTGGGCTCAAGCCCTCAAAGGACTAGGCTCTACCAAGGGATGGTGGGCCAGCAGGGGAAAAGAAGGGTTCTTGGGGAATTCTTTGTATTATTATAATTATTTTATTTTATTATTTTTTATTTCAAAATATTTCAAAGGGGTACAAATGTTTTTGTTACATGGATACCTTGTATAGTGCTTAAGTTGGGGCTTTAGTGTGCCCATCATCAGAATAGTGTTCATAGTACCCTACAGGTAAGTTTTTCCCCCTCAGCCCCCTCCTAACCCTTCCCCTTCTTGGTTTCCAATGTCCTTTTCTTCTCTCTTTGTGCCCGTCATTTAGTTTCCAAGTATTAGTGAGTACATGTATTTGTATTATTACAATTATTTTAAATCACATCCTTTTTTAAAAAAATTAAAGCTAATGTGAAAGTCCTGTTTGACCACTATCCCCAACCCTGGTCCCCTCCCTGTCTCCCTGTCTCCCTGTCAATTTGGCCTGTATCCTTCTAGAACATTCTCTCTCCTTTCTGTACACTTGCAAGTGCCTGTGTGTTTGTGGTTTATATAAAGGTATCATGCCATATGTATCGCTCTGCTTTATTTCACAGAATGATAACACATCTTGGAGAATTTTCCACATTGGGACATGTTGTACTCAATCCTTTATCTGTGGTGTGCTATGACAGAGCATGGACACACCACAGCATGTTTTATGTCCCCCATCTCCAGCCACATTTGGTTGTGTGTATTTTGGGGTCCTGGATGACCCTGCAGGGATGGGCCTCCTCGTGCCTGGAAGTGAGCGATTCTCTAGTGGCATTGTTGGCGTCACATGCTGTTTTTAATTTTTAGCAGAAACTCCTAAATTGCTCCTCAGAGTAGCCATATCAAAGTGCTCTCCCGGAGAGGTCCCAGCTCCCCATCAGCGGTTTCTACAGCACGCAGGCCCTCCCTGGTATGTCCCCAAGGTAGCCAGCCAGAGTGGTGGAAACATTCCAGCAAAAACCCCTTGCAGGGTCCTGGGCCAGTCATGTCCCCTCCTGCAGCTTGATTTGATCTCTACTAGGTTGTTTTGTTGTGAAGACAAATGAAATAAAGGATGGAGCATGTCTAATTTGGGGATCTCAGTAAACGTGAATGGGCTAACCTCCATGGGTGCTCTCCCACCTGGCCCATGACCTCTCTTTCATGAGGCAATCCTGCTGGTCCCTAAGAGTAATTGGCATCACTGCTGGGTCTGCAGAGATGCAGGATTGGGTGAAGGGTGGGCTTGGCCTGCAGGATACACTGGGCTTGGCCAACTTTGGGGAGATAGCCCATCTCTCACCCGGTACCCCTACCTCTCTATCCTGGGGAGCAAAGAAGGGGGTCTCCTCCCACAAGGGAGAAGTCCCAGGTTCCAGAAAATTTGAAGGAAGTTCTGTGGCTGGTCAGGGAAGGGACATGGGTCTGTCTCCCAACCCCTACTCCTGGCCCCACACTGTGACCTTGGTGTTATGCAGTCCCCAGCCAGAACGCCCAGTGCCCTGCTGTCCCTGCATCCTTTGCTGAGACTGAGATGGCAGCATCATTTGTCAGCTCACTAGGCTAAGGAGCCAGAGCGGTGAGTAAGAGAGACAAGGTTTCTACTATCAGGGCACGAGTATAAAGTGAACAAGGTAATTGCAGAGTGTGGTAAGTGCTGGGAAGGAAGAAAATTGGCTAGAATGGCAGAGAACAAAGTCGGGGAGCCCTTCCGTGGTCATATGGGGTGACCAGGGAAGGATCCTCTGAGGTGTTTAAGTCCAGCTCTTCAAAGAAGCAGCATTTTGTGGTTGCAGGTCTTGGAAACCCAATTCACAGCGCATCTGGGAAGAATTTATTGGCTTGCATAAAGAGAAGGTGTGGCAGCGGTGGATTTCAGGTATGGGTGAATTTTGTCAGGAAACTCTTTCCATCTCTGTCTTTTTAAAAATGTTTTTAGAACTTGTCTATTATCCGTTTTATTTATTTTGTTTTATTAATTATGTATTGTCCTTGATTACATTCACGTTTCACAGAACATCTGTCTTGCTCCCATGTGTTGGCTGCATTCACGTGCAGGTTCTCTCCCTTCGGGTGCTTTCTACAAATCCACAGGGGATGGCAGAAAATGACCAGGATTGGGATTCTGATTGGAACTGGGGTCAGATGACCATTCCTGAACCAAACTCTGATTGGCCAGGGGAATGTAATACTCTGTTTAGTCAGTAGAATCGAGTGCTCTATTGGCCAGGGGAATGGAGGGCTCTGATTGGCCAGGTCTGCCAGGGGTCCGGTTAAGCCAGCCAAGGCAGAGCAGGCTGAGGCCCGAAGCTCCCATGTGATGCGTGGGCTCGGAAACCCCATTGATTTCTCCGGCAGATTTCAAGGATGAGGAGGAGCCAGTTAAATGAGAAGAGGGCAGGTAGGGGGAATTCCTGGCAGAGGGGACAGCAAGTGAAAGACCGGAATGCGGAAGAGAACTTGAACTGTCTGAGGCAGTCAGGAGAACCCCTCACCCCCTCAGGTGGCTTCTTTCATCCCTTTGCTTCCTCTGTCAGAGCGCTTACCCTTCAGGGCTGGGCCTGAGTCTGAGTCTGGCTTCTCTCCCCATAGGCTGAGGCCCTCCCTCTGGGCGGTCCTCCCTGCCTCCCCCGTATGGGGTCTGGGCTTCCCTAGCTGTCTGGGGACAGGGAAGACCACCCAGCCGAAGCAGGCAAGGGTGAGAACCTGCCCCCACCACAACCATTATCCCCCCACATAGGCCTTTGAGGTGCTGAAAGGAGCCTCCAGTTATGTGTGCAGAGATCAGTGCCCAATACAAGCAGAGAACAGCAACCAGACTGATGTATTCCCATCCACAGAGACAGGGGAGCAGCCCAGTGACAGCTGAGGCACAGCTCCCCAGGGTTCTTCACACACACACACACACACACACACACACACACACACACACCTCTCCCTCCTCCCTCCCTCCGTCTCTCATGCAACCCCGCCCCCCATATTCTGTGTAGTCAGGAAGAGAGGTTCTGAAAACAGGAAGTCAGGAGGCACATCCTGAGGTCCCTAAGAGCTTCCTCGC
>CAUYSK010100867.1:0-10912 GCA_963575035.1 Avahi laniger
AAGGCTCTGTCTCAAAAAAAGAAGAAATGAGGTCATTCAGATGGCTAATTCAGTATGACTGGTGTCCTCATCAAAAGGGGAAATTTGGGCACAGACACATGCAGTAGGGAAAACGTCACGCTAAGACGAAGGCAGAGATCAGGATTATGTTTCTACCAGCCAAAGAATGCCAAAGATTGCCGGCAAACCACCAGAAGCTAGGGAGAGGCCGGGAACAGATGCGCCCTCCCAGCTCTCCGAGGGAACCGACCCTGCTGATGCCTTGATCTTGGACTTGCAGCCTTGAGAACTGCGAGGGGATACACTTCTGTTGTCATGCCGCCCAGTCTGCCACGGCAGCCCTAGCAAACTAAGTTACATGCATCTGTGCACTCTCCTGCCACAAAAGTCGCCTCCGGAGGCGGGAGCTGGGGAGAGCCGGGAGGAGCCTCTAGGGAATTCCGCAGCGTGGGGCGGGGAGAGGTAGCGGCAAGTTGGAGGGACGTGCCCCCTTCCCTTCCGGATGCCGGGGAGTCTATGAACCCACAGGCGCTTCTCGGGACTGAGTTCCGAGGCTGCGTTGAGGTCTTCAGGGAGGGCCTTAGCGTCCGTCTAGAGCAACAGAGCTGACGTGCTGCCACACGGCCCTACCCTCAGACAGCTTCGGGAACACGCCTGGGGTCGCGGCGGAAGTGGCGGAGCCTGGAACCCACGTGGGCCTCGCAGCCCCCAGAGCCTGTGCTCTCGCAGCCGCCCGGCAACGTGCACCAAAACCAGCTCGACGCCCATCAGCACACCCACCTTCCTGCCTGGGAGAGGAAACGCCCGCGACGCGCCAGAGCCCTGAAAGCTCCCCCCGGGGGTGAAGGGCTGAGTCGCGTGAAGGTGCTGGGTGAGAGCTTTCTCTTTGCCTTCCTTCTAACGTGGTGGTGGTAACGTTCTGACAACAAGGATGACTAATGTTTACATCGTGTCTGAATTTTCAGCTCGAGTTGGGGGGGAGTGACAAGGAGAGTGGGTAGACTCGAGACCAGCCATTACTGTGACCTGGGGCAAGTCCCTGCCCCTTTCCGGGCCTCAGTTTCTCCAGGGGCGGGTTGGGCCAGCTGGGGCTGACCACAGGAGTTGGGGGCGCTCACCATCTCTGACTGTCGGCCTCCCCCAGAGCACAGCCCCCCACCGTCCCCAGTCCTTCCACCCACTAGTGAAATGTTCCCAAACCAGGCCTGGGACAGAGGACAATTTAAGGTATAAGATTAAGTGGTATTGAATCACCCAGCAAGCAAATTATTCCTTTTCCAATTCTTTCATCGTGACTACACGAAGGAGGAAGCCTCGTGTGGAGCTACTCAGCCTCGAACACCTAACACTTTTTAACAAAGGAAGGGCAGGCTTGGGCTCAGACGGCAGGCTCTTTGATGACACTTTTGTTTTCAGTGTTTTATTTATTTATGGGACATATTCTATTTACCCAACTAATACTGGTTTGAAAGGTATAGTTGTGATAGAAGATTTCTAGGTTTACATAAACATGCTTTTAAAAAGGAGTTGATGTGAGAATATTTGTTAAACAATTGTATACACATAAAGGGCAAATCAGACCACACCCTTCTATATCTAAGACTCTCTAACGGTTTCCCATTTCCCTTGGATTAATTCCAAACCCCAAGATCTATGCCCCTAGCTCCTCTCAACCTCTCCCACTCCCTCTCCTCCACTCCCCCATCCCTCTGCAATCTCCTCTAGACTGTCAACCTCATTCCTGCCTCAGGGCATTTGCACCTACTCTCCCCTCTGCTAGAATGTCCTCCTCCCTGATCGCAGCATTCCCAGCTCATCTCATCATGCAGGTCTCTGCTCAAATGCCCTCAGAGACCCCACCTGGATCTCCATCCCTGTCACTCCTGGTCCCCTTACATTGCTTTATTTCCCTTGTTGCACATATTCCTCTCCGAAATGATACTATTTTTTTTTTTTTTGAGACACAGTCTCACTCTCTTGCCCGGGCTAGAGTGCCGTGGTATCATCCCAGCTCACAGCAACCTCAAACTCCTGTGCTCAAGCGATCCTACTGCCTCAGCCTCCCAAGTAGCTGGGACTACAGGCATGCACCACCATGCCCGGCTAATTTTTTCTATATATTTTTAGTTGTCCAATTGATTTCTTTCTAATTTTAGTAGAGACGGGGTCTCGCTCTTGCTCAGGCTGGTGTTGAACTCCTGAGCTCAAACAATCCGCCCACCTCGGCCTCCCAGAGAGCTGGGATTTCAGGCATGAGCCACCGCGCCCCGGCCTGAAATGATACTATTTTTATAATGTGTTTACTTATTTGTCTATTTTCCCCATTAAAATATAAGCTCTTTGAAGACAAGGGCTTTGTCCCTTATCCTCAGTGACTTAAACAGTGCTTAACATATAATAAGAGTTCAACAAATGAATGGCAAAAATTGTAAGGGTGGGGGAGAACGGGCCCTGGGGCAGACAGAAGCTGAGGCCAGGTAAGGCTGTGGCTGCCAGAGGCTCAACCCGAGGGCAGCTCGAACCTTGGCCTCCTTAGCACCGGCCTGCAATGCGCTGAACCAGCAAAGAAAACCAAGCCAGTAACTACAACGGCAGAAGGAACGATGGAGTTATAGCATCACTGTCAGCAACTGTGCTTGTAATAACCGACTCAGGCAAGAATTGTCAATCATGTTACAACTGGTGGACAAAGGTTTGAGGGGGACCAAACTATTAATATTTACATATTCACAAAGAATCTGTCACAAGATTACAAAGGAGGGAAGGGTATCTTTACAGTGGGGAAGCCCAGCACCTTCGTCAAGCAGAGTTGGACCAGCAGTGAGAGGACAACACCGCTTCTGTGACATTCCTGCTGAAAGAGGCAGGACAAGAACCTAATCCTGGGGAATCATTGGAGAAACCGGGTGAGGAGCATTTTACAGAACAACTGGACTGTGCATTTCGAAAAGGTCAGTGTCATGAAAGAGAAAGATAATCTGAGAAACTGTTCTAGATAAATTAAATGCAGCACATTGAATGGAAATTTCTTCTGCTTTAAATGATATTATTGGAACAATTGGTAAAATCAGAATAAGGTCTGTAGATTACCTGATAGCTTTGTATCAATATTAATGTCCTGCTTTTGATAAGTATACTGTGGTTACGTAAGAAAATATCCTATTTTTTTTTTTAAAAAGCCTGTACATCGGAGTATTTAGGAAAAAGGGACATTATTCCTACAATCCATTCTCAAATGATTCAGGAAAAAAATTAATAGAAAAAAATAGACACGTTGAGAGAAAATAACCAAGCCAATGTGGTCAAATATTAACAGTTGGGGTGTGAGTAAAGAGCATATAGAAACTTAGTATTACTCTTACGATTTCTCAGTAAGTCTGAAATTAGGCTGAAATTAAAAGTTAAACAGAAAACAAAACTGGGAGAAGAATATGCCAGAGCACAAGCACTAGGGGAGCTGTCAGATGGGTGGGGCAGAGCCCAGGGTCGCCTGTGTCCGTGTCAGGCCACATCGGGCCACATCGGGCCACAGCTGTCCCCTGCGATCTCGCCGTGGGGGTGCGAAGATGACCGTGTACCTGGCTCACACGGCCGGCGCCAGGCCCTGCAGACCAGGCCCCTCACCCCTGCTCCGTGACCTTGGGCACGTTGCCCCACTCTGCACCTTGCTGTCCTCCTCTGATGAATCGGAGGAGACGACTGGCAGCTCTCTGGGGTTTCTTCCTGCTCAAGTGCTGTCGTGGTATTTCTAGAATCCCATCTGGGCAGAGCAACACATTTCTCCAGGGAGTGTAATCCCTTTGGTGGGGTGTTTCCGTTAGTTTAGCTGAAGGAAGGAGGGAAACCAAGGTGCCGAGCAGAGTGGGGACCGGGCCTCCTCCCCATCCTGGGGGCCTTGCTTCCCCACCTCAGCTCTGACCCAGCCCCGTTCCCAGGCGCCGCCTGGGAGAGGTGGACATCCATAAACTGAAGTGCAGGTAAAATCCTCCCCTCACTCCCCATTTAGAAAGAGGCAGCTGGCAGGACTCTGGTCCCAGCTCTGTCGGAGACCGGCAGCATTGCTCAGCTCACCCGTTTGCTCTTCTGCAAAATGGACAGAGCCGTGCTCGGCTTTGCACTCAGCCATGAGGACACGGTGACTTCACCTAGGCATCCTCCCTGGCACAGGGCTCAGAAGGTGACTCCACATTGGAAGTGGGGTGCTCATATGGGATCCCCAAGGCACCCCGAGAAGCCCCCAGCTCCTCCTTACCCCCACAGCCTGTGTCCTCAGGGCCCCGGCCCCAGCCCTTCGCAGACTCCCTGGCATCTGGTGGCACCACCAGAGACTTCCCCCTGGCTCAGGGTCATGGTGGAGGTCAGGGGTGGAGGCCTGGAAACTTATAGCCTAGATCTTCGCATGTGCCCCTACCCCTAACACGCGGCAGAGACCCAGAGGCACCCTCCCTTACAGGGGAAAGCAAGCGGTCGCCCTCCCGTGATGGGCCCATGTCCAGCACCTTCCACGGGCCGAGACCCAGCCCCACAGCTTCCTCCTCGGCCCATCCGCCCAGCCTCCGCCTCTGGCCTCTCTCGGCTGCCGTGTTTGGGCAGAAGGAAGCTGGACCGCAGGAGCCTACAAAATGGAGGGTAGAAACCTGGCTTCCCGCCGTCTCCCTCCTGTACCCATGAGCTCCTGTCCCGGCCCAGTCCCAGCAGCAATTGTGGCCATGCGGCAATCCTAGCACCCCACGGAGCCCGGTATTTCTCCAAGAACGTCACCACCAGCATCTCAGGGAGCCCCCCCGCAGCCTTGAGCTCTGAGGGCTGCTGTTGGCCCTGCTGAACAGCTGGGGAAATAGAGGCTCAGGGTAACTGCTCAGCTGAAGGGGAAGAGCTCAGACTCTACACGGCTCTGACGGCCCAGCTGATGGTGGGTGAGGTGACGAGTCCCCAGAGACCAGGGGGACCTTTCCTGCAGAAATCTTGAAGTGGATGGGGGTTCCCTGCTCAAACCCTGCCCAATTTCCAGAACTGGGTTTGGAGTCATAAGCTTGAGCTGAAGGTCTGTCATCTATTAGCGGTGCAATCTAGCAACCATCATTTCACCTCTCCTGGCCTCAGTTGCTTAATCAGTATAATGGGGTAATAATTCATACCTCCTGGGGCTGCGATGAGGAGAAGGCAGGTTTTCACATTTGCAGAGTGCTGCCCCGGAGGCCATTATCCTTGTTATTGCCTGGCTAACATTCGTAAATTACATTTTGTGTGTGACCCTTCTGTGGGCCCCACACCGTGCTCGGCATTTTCATGAGTTTTAGCTCATTGCATCCTTGAGACACACCAGTCTGGATGCGTCAGGAGAAAGAAAAGGGCCTGAACCTCAGCTCCTTTGGGAATTTCAGCCCCACCCACCCAGCGTGACCTGTGGGACCAGGTCCCCACAGGGTCTTCTCAAGGGCTGTCCCACCTCCAGGTTTCTGCTCAGATGGGTCCTTCTGTCTGAAATCCTTTTTTGCCCTTTAACTTCTTATTTTGAGATTATAGCCTGGTGCAGTGGCTCACACCTCTAATCCCAGCACTTTGGGAGGCTGAGGCAGGAGGATGGTTTGAGCCCAGGAGTTTGAGGTCGCAGTGAGCTATGGTGAAGCCACTGCACTCTAGCCTGGGTGACAGAGCAAGACCCTGTCTATAAAACAAAAAACAAAACAAAAGAAACTGCAGACTCACAAGAAGTTGTAACACTAGCACAGAGAAGTCGCCCTGTATCCATCACCCAGCTTCCCCCAGTGGTGACATATTATGACATGGATTTAAATTCAGCATCGGCCAGTAGCCTGGGACAAAATACATCGCTTTCCGAGCCTCATTTTCCCCACCCATAAAGTGGGGGTGATTGCCGTCACGTTGTCAGGGTGGGACGGGATAAGCATAGCTGGTGCTTGGAGAGCATAAGTCCCCGGCAGTGGGTGGCGGTTGCAGTGGTCATTGGATTGTACAGGTTGTCACGTCTATCCCAGGCTGCTACTGGTGTGTTTACCACCTTCCTCGCAACACTACGGTGTGCTCAGGGGCTAACCTTCATATCCCACATCTCAGTGCCGGCACAGGGCCCGACACACAGCAGGTGCTGAATAAAGACGGCGCCTCCTGCCAGGCAAGCTTTCCCGTGACTCATGGGGCCTCTCTAACGTCACCTTCGTTCGTGGCCTGGAGTGCATGGCAACTGCAGGCGAGCCCCACGAGAAAGGGCCATGGGGAGAAAGGAAGCACACTTAATCCTCTCTGTCGTGAAGAAGCCTTCCAGGGACACTTCCGAGGTCCCTCAGAGATGTCCCTGGAATCAGGGGTGAGGCTGCAAGCCTGGAGTGGCATTTTGGGGAGAAACCTCATACCAGGACAGAGCCCAGAGAGCAGCCAGCCTGGAGACGAGCCAGGCCACTCTTTGTTGTGTTTTTGTTTGTTTTGAGACAGACTCTCACTCTGTTGCCTGGGCTAGAGTGCCGTGGCGTCAGCCTAGCTCACAGCAACCTCAAACTCCTGGGCTCAAGCAATCGTCCTGCCTCAGCCTCCTGAGTAGCTGCACACCAGTAGGTGCACGCCACCACACCTGGCTAATTTTTTTCTATTTTTAGTAGAGACGGAGATCTTGTTCTTGCTTAGGCTGGTCTCAAACTCCTGACCTCAAGCAAGTGATCCTCCCTCCTCAGCCTCCCAGAGTGCTAAGATTACAGGTGTGAGCCTCCACGCCCAGCCCAGGCCACTCTTTCATGGTGGAAAAAGCCCTGGGCTGTGGACTGGGAGGCCTCAGCTCTAGTCCTGGCACTTAAATTGCTACAGGTTTTGGACACATCTGTTAATCTCACTAAACCTTGTTTTCCTCATCTATAGAATGAGGTCACCACGCGGGTAAAGGAGCTCATCGTGCAAACAATGCTAGGTTAACCACCAAGTCCTGTGTTCACAGGTGTGAGGGACTGTCTTAGGCCTTGCTCTATAACATTTATAAGCTAACACTCTGAGCACTGCATTTTGTGTGGGTATTTTTAGATGCATTACCTAAATTAACTTTTACATTTTGGTGAGCTGGGTGTTTTTGTCTCTAGCATGCAGGCACAGAAACAAACCCAGCATCATGCACAGCTAGAATTCCGAACGCAAGTTGGCCTGACTCCGGGGTCCGCGATTCTATAACATATGGCGAGATGCCGGCTGGGGATGCAACACTGTGCCTTCCCCAGGGCTAAGTTCCTAAGGGCTGGATCTCTGCTGCTGGCAGCTGGCTGCCCTGCTCCACAACCGGTAAAGCCTCAAGGAACATACATAAAGTACAGGGATTTTTAAGCTGGGTCCTTAGTGTTCAATCTGTCCATTTTTTCCAGGGAGGACACAAGGGCCAGAGAAAGGAAGGAACTTGCCTGAGCTTACCCAGCAAGTTAGGGTCAGAGCTAGTTCCAAAAATCCATCCCCGCCTCACCCCTCCTCACGGCTCCTTCTCCTCCCCAAGCTGCAGCGGCTCAGTTTCCCAGGAATCAGGGAGCATGAGCTTGGTGTCATCCCAACTTCAAGGCTTACTGGAGAAACTGCCTGCTGAGCTGCTCAGGGTGCCAGGGACCCCCTGATATGCGGCCCTCGTGCCCAGGACACCCCTAGGCAGCTTCCCCAGGCTCTGTCCCTTCTCTGGATCAGTGTTTCCAAAGTGGGGGGCACATTCCCAGAAGTACACAAAATTATTTAAGTGGTCACCGACTGGGCAGTGAATTATGCAGTGAGGGGGCTGTATGCCCTTTATTTCAGCCTTTCTAATTACAGGCTTGGGGGGGAAGGGCTCCCGAGGGCTGGCCTTTCAGGCCCCAATCCTGCACGCCTCCCTTTTGTGCAAAGGGATGGCAGAAATGCAGCTGGCTAGAATTTAGTGACATCGTTTTGTTTCCATTGTGTTTATTTTCACCATTATAATCATGATGGTGGTTTACAATGGCTTTCCTTTTAAGGGAGAGATACAAAGTTTCTCCTGAAAATAAATGTATTTACAGTTTAAAACAGCGGTTAAGAAAGAGTGTTAAGTACCATGTCAGGTCAATGTAACTTTGGCAAACACCGGAAGGCCGACTGGAATGAGGGGCCCCGGGAAGTGCCGCTTGGGATAACCTGCCAGGCTCTGACGGGATGGGGGTCTGGGGGCTCGGTGGCTGGGAAAGGAGATGGAACTTGGGGGGTCCCAGTCCTGCCAGGGTCTACTCAGTACCACCTGGGCACGCGGCATCGATGTTAAAGTTGGTGGTTTCAAGTCTGTGGTCCAGGCCGGGTACCCGGGATGGGGTGAGGTGTCTTTTCCTACTAGGTGGTTCTTGGGGGTCTTCCAAGGCCCTGTCTCCAAGCCTCAGTTGGGATCACCTGCTTTTTCCTCCTTGCCCCCAGGGAGAAAGCTGATTCCATTGCTCAGAATTGAACAGCTTGGGGTCCAAGCTGTTGAATTCCTGAGTTTTCCTATCAGGAAATGAGGCTGGTGCCACCATTCATAAATAAGTCCTCTACAAATGTGGGCTGAGCCAAGGAGGCCGTAGGCAGCGTTTCCCACTCATTCTGGAACCCTCTGTAATCGTCCACATTCGGCTAAAAGTGCCAGCCCAGCTCCCTAGGAGCCACCCCGTTCCGTGCCCCCACTACGGTGGTGGCCATGCTAGCGTCCTCCTCAGTCACTGACCCGTGGCCGAGAGCCACATTAAGCCAGAAGAAATATGCAGACGCCGGCCATATGTTATGTGTGTATCTGTGAGACGCAGTCTTGCCTGGCAAAGAATGTAAAAAGAAATCAGAATAGAAAAGCAAACACGTGTGTTTAATTTAATCCAATCAAGTGGTGATGCCATCTGGAGGGGGAGGCAGATGTGGGGTATTAGGTTTGTATAACTTGGACCCAGAGGTCATGGGTCAAGGGACTAGCCCATTTGGAGGGCCCAGGCCATCAAAAAGGGGGTAGCACATCCATCAGTGGCACAGGAGAATCGTATCTTATGTTTTGGTGAAACAACAAAAAAGCCAACCTTAACTCAGTCCACTGAGATGGAAATTTCAACCTGCTTGGTATAACCCAGGTTACCTTTGATGGCACAATCATTTTCTCCTTAGTAAGTGGCTTTTAACTCAGGAAGATTAGAATTTAGAAAACAGATGGTAAAATAAACCAACACTCATCGTATCTATACATTTGTGTTAAGTGTAATTAAGGTTGAGTTCTGTGTGTTGGTGCAGAAAATCCTGTATTTGTGATATTTAAAGAACATTGGACCAATCAATGAGTGTCTCATGAGTGTGATCAATTGACTTTACTTCAAATTTTAAGTTAAAAATTTAAGAGAATTTGACAATGTAAATATTACTAGAATATTTGAGATGACTTAATATTCATTTTGCTTATGCTAGTTTTTTTAGATTTGAAAGCATTTTCTGAAATTCTTGGGAACATGTTTTTTATTCCATAAAAAAATGGAATTCATTATATTCATAAATTCTGTTTAGAATATCAAAGACCGTGCCATCCAATATATATTTATATTACAAATATAATACAAGCTACATATGTAATTTTAAATTTTCTAAGCGCCCCATTTTTTTTAAAGAGCTGGAGTCTCACTATGTTGTCTAGGCTGGACTCAAACTCCCGGGTGATCCTCCTGCCTCAGCCTCCCAAGTAGCTGGGACTACAGTGTGAGGGACTGTCTTTGGCCTTGCTCTATAACATTTATAAGCTAACACTCTGAGCACTGCATTTTGTGTGGGTATTTTTAGGTACATTACCTAAATTAATGTTTGCACTTTGGTGAGCTGAGTGTTTTTATCTCTAGCATTCAGGCACAGAAACAAACCCTGCTTCATGCACAGCTAGAATTCGGAACTCAAGTTGGCTATGCCCGGAAGCCGCATTTTTTAAAAAGCAAAAAGGAATAAGTAAACTCAATTGTAGTAATAGAATGTATTTAACCCAGCATATCCAAAATACGATCATAACATGTAATTCACATAAAATTCAGTAATGGATATTTTACATTCTTTTTTGGAACTCATCTTCAAAATCTGTTGTGTAACTTACACTTTACATATCTCAGTTCGGACTACCACACTATAAATACACGTTTCTAGTGGCTATCGTATTGGAAAGCACAGATTTAAGGGAGTTTAATTAGCTACACTTGTAAAGGGTATTTTATTATTTAAGGAAGTTTGCTCCGTTCCACTTGATTTGCTCAAATATTAACCAAAGGATCCCTGAACGTCATTATTAAAAATTACCGGGCTTATAAATAAAATGTGATTTGTATGTTGAACTCATAAGTTATGGAAAAAGCACATTTTTAGTTTGTTAATTTAAAAAATGAAATATTGTTTTTAAAGCAACCACAAATAGCCTTTTCAGTGCACAAAAGCAGCCCTTGAGGACCTCATCGACCACAGCAAAGATGGGGTTAGTCACAGACTGCGGCACTGCCCTGGCGGGAAATGCCTGGTTTTTTGTCACTGCGCTGCAGGGTCAGGTCTGGACAAACCCTTATAGAGCATCTGCCCAAAGCACCCCCATTCCACTGATGGAAAAGCCAAGGTCCAGAGAAGAAAAGGAGCACAGCCGTGCAGTGAATTCGGGGCAGGGCTGGGGCAAAACCTGGTGTCTCCTGATCCCTCCCAACCTCCCCAGTCGAGGACTTCCAGTTCATTCTCTCTGCCCCTTCATCCCTAGTTGGCGGATCAGGAAACTAAGGCAGACAATTGCAGGGTCGTGGACCCAGGGCTCTGGGGGGCACCAGCGGCACATTGGAGGGCTCAGACTTCTAAGCCCTGGTCATTCAACAACACAAACCAAGGCCTGCAGAGAGGCCAGCCCAGAATCCAGGCCGCCGGGGCAGAGAAATCGCTGTGTGAGGCTCAGGACCGAGCA
>CAUYSK010100869.1:0-19581 GCA_963575035.1 Avahi laniger
GGGGGCGCGCCCTCTGCTCCCCCCATCGCCCCAGCTCCTCCTTCACGAAGACGAGCGCTGCTTTCAGGAGATCTGCGGCCAAAAGTCAAGTCATGCATATTTTTCATAAGGGGAGAAACTGTACTGTTTGATCACAAATTATATTTCAGATGTGTTTTTCCATTTTAGAAATTCGGTGACAGTGCTTATCTACCGGGGAATTACTTTAGCTGAAAATGATTCTGTCCGGTTTCTTCCTATTCGTGTTAGTGATTTTGCTGCCACTGAACTCTTTCCAGTAATTGTATAACCCAGAAAAAGTCAGGCCCCCTGGAAGCCAGCTTCAGTCCAGAAGCATATTAAAGGAAACACCAAATATCATTGAAAAGCAATTTAAATTTTTACTGCATAATCTCAAAGAATCCTAAGAGGCACCTCATTCACAAACCACAGCACGACGTACTGAAATCTATTCCTCCGTGAGTCTGTAGGTGTCTGCCACTCTGCTGACTTTCTGTCTGTCTGTCTTTCTTTTGACTGCCTCAGAAATCTCTCTCTTCTCTCTAATCTTCTGCAAAACTTTCCCTCCAGCCCAGCCTCCTCGGGTTTTCTGCTCCTCGCTGTATCTCTATCTGTTCTCCTCTCATCAGCTCTGCTCTTTTCTGTGTCACTCCAGCCTGCTCCAATTCCCCCACTAACCTCCTCACCCCTTCGCCAATCTGCATCTCAAAAGCGCACTAGCCCATCTGGCCAGACACAGCTCTCCTCTGCTGCCAGGCTTGCGGGCGGGTGTCCTGGGATGCCAAAGGCTTAATACTTTTTTTCTCTGTCATGGTTATTTTCTGAGAGTATTTTCTTAACAAAAATTCACTGAAGTCAAAATCCAATTAAAGGAATTAAGTCAGATGCACCTTAAGATCATTAAGATACACTGCTTTCTTAACACACACACACACACATACACTGCCACCTTTGGCCAAATGGTCAAATGTTCTAGGGGGGCAGCCACACTAATGAGAAAGAGTTTCTGGAATGGTCATGTAATTTTCTAATCCTAACCAGCCATCCTGTAAATCCATGACCATTGTTCTGGAAAGGCAATAGAGAAGTGACCACAGGTGGAGCAGCAGAAATTTATTTCCAATCCTGGAAAAATAACTAATGTTTTAGGTCCTCATGATGGTGGTAGAGTTTTTATCAATTTCATGTACAGAGGGGGGTATGTGAGACATTGTGCTAGTATCCTTTCATATTTGCTGTTATCGCTTTATAGTTTACCCTAAAAAAGAATATCACTGTGTTTATTTTCTATTCTTTTCTATTTTACATATATATGTTTTTTTTTTAATGCCTGACCTGAAAAAGTTTATCTTAATGGTGATTTCCATCCAGGGAGAGGGTACATTTTATGAGGTGTTGTAGTCCTGCAGGTTTTGTAATGGAGATCAGTATACCAAGAGAATTTTCCTTTTTATCAGAAATTCACTTTATGGCACATTTATGGGAAACTCTAATAAGAGCATAGGCTCTAAATCAGACTGCCTGGGTTCATGGCCTGGCCCGGTCCCACCATCAGTAGTTGTGCAGCTAGAGAACTGTGCCTCAGTTTCCTTCTCTGTATGATAGAGACATTAATGGTTCCACTTCTTAGAGCTGTTGTGAGCATGGCATGAGTTGTCGTATGTCAAGCTTTCAGAACCGGATCTGGAACGTGAAAGGGGCTGTATAAATGATAGCTCTCATTTCTCCTCCCCTTCCTTTCCTCAGTGAAGAAAGAGATCCTTGATTTTATTGCTTGATCTTAATGCTAAGAACATACATCAAAGTTGTGGTAGTATTGCAAAGGCCTTGAAATAAAGTTATCTTTTAAAATAGCAAGTTTTTGTAAAGACATTGCATGAATTACTATATATTGGAGAAAAACTTCAGTTTTCTTCTGTTAGATGCAGTGGTGGTCAAATCACCATTTTATAATTTGTTTTTCTGTTTTGTTTTTTTTAGGTAGGGTCTCATTCTGTTTCCTGGGCTGGAGTACAGTGATTCAAACATAGCTCACTGCAGCCTTAGACTCCTTGGCTCTCAAATCCCCATTTTAATGAAAGTCTTCATAACACTTACTTTGGATATCCCATTAATTCCTAACTTAAGGAGCACGGAGTTGATATTATTCCACTGATAAAGGCTCCAGAGTCTTGACAAGAGAGGATATGGTAGTTTTTATGATGTTGTCCATTAAGAGTAGATGCACTTAGAACTTTTATTCATGTCCTTGTGATTTACAAATTTGTCCAGATCCTTTCTGAATCCATTTATACTTTATTCTATGTCATCTCCTAAAGAAATTATTTCTCGTGCTTTGTGATTTAAAGAAATAAAAAACGATCGACTTGGTGGTTAAGAGCCTGGCCCTAGACTCACACCAGCCTGGGTTTGAACCCAGGACTGCCATGCGATTAGCAACGAGGGACTAATTGCTTTGCAGCTATAAAAGGGAGTTATGATGCTGGCCTCATAGGGCTGACACAAGGATTAAATCAAAGCAGCTGAGAGGAGAGCCCACTGGACAGCCTTTTGTCCTGAGTGGTTATCAAGAGTAACAGGAACCCTGCTAGGAATAGCAGAGAGGAGTGAGCCGACCTCAGACTTTCTAAGAGTCCCAGCGGCTCTGTGGTGGGTGAAAACCAGCACCACTAGGAAAGGCAGAGCAGGGCTCTTGAGAAATCAGGTAACGGCCGTCAGAACACTGGCACGTGCCCTCCCTTTCTGGCAACGGCCCTGAATCCTCAGCCACTCGTCGTGGCTGGCATTATTGGAATTATTACTGTACAGTATACAGGAATAATTGGGAATTATTGGAAATTATGACTGTATCGCATAGAAATCAAGCCTCCTCCTCATAAGAAAAGCCTTGGTTTGCAGTATGCTTTCCTAAAGGAATCCAGGATCTGGTCGTGAGTCTTTTGTTGGAGCTTGTCAGAAGATGAATGTTCCAGGGTCCTTAATAACCGGATAATAGTTCCTTGGTCACTGAATAATGAACCCCAAATGAATGAAGGAAATGTGTCGTCTGGCCTCTGAAATGATTAAATGATTCAGGAATGGGGCCTGCGGGTCCCATCTTAATTACTAAAGGTGCTGGAGTGACAGAGGCTTTATCATTTTGATCCTTCCTATGGAACCTCTGAACCCTAAGGTCACCCTCTTCTCCTTGCAGCTGAGGACTCCTCTCATCTTGTCCTCTCAAAAATATGGACGAGACCCTGAGAATGCGAAGAGACTACATCATCGTGTGCGTACACGTCTCAGCTTGCTCAGTTCATTCAGAGAGGTCTATACCCTCCCTCTGCAGCACACAGCTGGGAAGTCACAAAGCCAAGTGCAGAATAGAAAGCCTTTTGAAGCCAGTGCCCTATCCATGGAGATTCATGTTCCATTTCAGTGCCAGTCGAAGGAGGAGCAGGGATCAGGATTCGGTGCCATTCTCTTCTTCCCCTAGGTTAGCTCACAAACCCCATCTCAAGTGCTCTCTCTTCTGAGTGTGGTGATACCTCCCATTCTCCAGTTGGAGGCAGATCTGCTGGAGGAAGTCGGGAGACAAGGTCTGGCAGACATTGCATCTTAAGCCTCAACCCCACCAGCTCTCCACCAGATGCCTCCAGGGTAAAGATTCCACCGTTTCGAGGCTCTGTGGCTTCTCTCTGGCTCCTTCCCAGTCTTCTCCATGTGTTCTTCCTCACCCACCTTCACAGACTGGTCCATCTCGGGACGCGAGTTCCGCCTTGCTGTGCCTTCTTTCAGAGAGAAGCGGAAAGCCCTGGACTAACTGGTTAGGGGCTCTCCGGAGGAGATGGTTGAAGGCAGTCCAAAGGACAGAGGCTCAGCCTGGAAGGGTGGCTTCAGTGCTTGGGCACCAGCACGGGAGTCTATACCACCTTGGGGTGGAGCCTGACTCTTTAGTAGGACTTGCGTAAGATCTTCCGCGGCTGGCCCAGGCAGCCACCTCTCTGCATCTCTCTGTGCCCCTGAAACCCTGCATGCCTGCCACAGCGAACTCTCTGCAGTTCCTCCTGTTGCCACGCTCTGTCTGGCTTTGAACGCACTGTTCCTTGCCTGAACCTTCCTTCTCTCACACACCAGCGTTCCTCAGGACTCCACTGAGATATGTCATATCCTCCAAGGCTCTCCCTAACCTTGGTTAGGGGTCCCTCCTTGCTATTCTCACACCCACCACCCACATGTGTGCTTCTCATGGCTGTAAACACTCTATACTTCATTATTTCTTATATCTTCCCCCAGTAGCTTTCAGCTCCTTCAGAACAGGGACTGCTCCCTCTTCGTAGATGTGACCCCAGCACTGAGCATTGTCTCTGGCACATAGTAGGTGCTTAGTGAATATTGTTAAAGTAAAGAAGAAACACAGAGAGCACAGCCAGGGATACCCAGCCCTCGAGTCAAGGACAGAAAGCAGGTATTTCCTTCCATCTTCATGCCTGAACCAAAATCAAGAGATATTTTTCTCAGCCCTGTTTGGGCCAGAAGTGTGTCCATCAAGTAGTGTAATTTACAGAGCTCTTAGCAGTCAATGAGAGGAATGCCAGAACTCCAATAAGGAAAAAAGAGCAAAGGATATGAAGAGACACTTCACACACACACACACACACACACAAAGTACAAATGAATGATCCACACATGAGAAAAGTATCTAGTATCACTAGTAACTTTTAAAACATCAAACTAAAATAAAAATTAGATACAATTTTCACGCTTCAATTCATTGCGTATTTTTAAAAATGATAATACCCTTTATTAGTGAGGATGCGTTGAATGCGCCTTACACCAATGTCTTGGTCTGTTTGTGCTGCCGTAATGCTGTAACAAAATACCACAGACTGGGCAATTTATAAACAATAGAAGTGTATTTCTCACAGTTCTGAGGCTGGTCCAAGATCAAGATGCTGGCATTTGGGATCCTGTGAGAGGCATTCTTGCTGCGTCCTCCCATGGCGGAGTGTGGAAGGAGAAGGCTGAATTCACTCCCTCAGGCCCTTGCATGAGGGCGTCCAATTCCATTCATGAAAGTGGAGCCACCATGGCTTAGGCACCTCCAAAAACTCCCTACCTGTCAATACCACCACCATGGGAATGGAGTTCAGCATAACTTTTGGAGGGAACACCATCACTCCAACCATATCAACCACCCAGGCAACAGTCAGCACCAGCACGAGGCCTTTTATCTTTGGTTTTTGTTTATCTCTTGTTTAAATGTAAACAAGCATTAGGTTTCACGAGTGAATAAGAATACAAAAGGCATATGAGAATTGCTTTCTTAGTTTCATTAACATTTTTGGATTATGAGGTATCATAAAGGGGATATCTGCAAATATGTATAGTTTTATACATCCCCTACGAGAGATCCAGTGGCCAGATACCCCTCATATCTGGTCTCCACACATTTAAGTCTTAAAAACATAATTTTCCTGTTTGTTATTTTTGAACAACTTATGTTTTTAGGTTATTCGAGCTTAATGTGTCAAACAGTCTTATTTTGAAACGTTTTCCTTTATTAGGTTGATTTGAAACAAACTCTGGAAAGAACTGAGAATATTTTATACTAAATGTACCAAAGCCTTATTTTAGACATGTTCAAAACATTTAGAACAGGCAGTTTATGATTATCCCAGAAATTGCTTAATAATAACTTACATTGGAACTGACTAAATCACTTTCTACAAGCGAGGATACAGTAATAATTGTTGAGGGACTACCTGACTCAGGGGATCGATAATGGTATATGAGGTCCTTCAACTGAGTGTCTGCTTTGTGCATGAGTGTCGTGGCCTGGATTGCAGAATGGGGAATGGACACAGAAAGAAACACGCAGACACACATATAAGATGTACAAGACTGAAGTAGTGAATTCTACCAGTCATTTTATTATATACTTTTTCTATGTCCGGCAGTTACTTCCTCGTACATGACTACTTGGGCGCCTTGAGGAAAACACATTTTTATTCCTTTCAGACGATTGCTCAAGGGAAGCAGATGTTTGCATCTAAGCTTCTTATCTGATTCTTTATCTCATTACCATATGCAGGATAATGAGACGCCTAGGCTTGTTTGCAAGACCCCAGGCGCTTGGTTATCTGTCATAAAGCTATCTGTCATGAGGAATAGTTCTGTTTGTTCAATAGGCTGTGTCCAGACCTATTGTCCTCTGGCCCCAAGGAGAGCACACCCAGTTTCGCTGACTCTGGGCTTAAGCCAATTTTTGCCCAGGGACGGTCCCTACACATAAGGTCGTTGCAAACTTAGAGTCAGTCCTGGTGAACTGCGACAGAGTGGGATATGGTCAGTCTGTGCGTGCTCAGGAGTGTGCTCCAGTACAAGGCAGGTTCTCGGAGCATGAGTCTGGTTCTCCTTGGGCACTGTTTCCCGGCCTCCTGCCACCTGCCCCGCATTGCCTATTACCAGGCCCAGCACACAGTAGGTACTCAAACGGTACTGAGTAAACACTTCCCAGATGAGGATAGTTTAGAAGTGAATCAGGGTTAGATAATGCTGAAGGAATTGAAGACTTCACTGTTCTCTGCTCTTTAATGTGTCTGCAAAAAAATAAAAAAACTTCTGTTCAATCCACCAAATATTTATAAAGCACCAACCTATTGCTACAAAAATGAAGCAATATTTTTTGTAGCAATACCTGTTGGGTATGATAGGAGAGATGAGATGAGTTCAAAAGCATAGCACAAACATGCAGTAGTTCAGAATGTGGGCTGTGAAGTCAAACTTCCTGGGTTCGCATTCTAGCGCTACCATTTACAACTTTTGTGAAGGGAGGGTGGAAGGAGGGAATATTTGCTGAAAAATTTCCAAGTTTATTCAAAAGCAGCAACCCTCAGATCCAGAAAGCTCAGCAACCCCAAAGAGAATAAAGGCTGGGTAAGACTGGCTTGCCCTGTGGTGACTCCCCTGCCCCAAAAAGTAACTGTGGACCCTTCGCCCCACTCCCATCCATAACACACATCCAGCCTCAATTTTTTCCCTTTGTGTTGCATTTCTTAGAAGCGCACCAATTAAAGATTCCTAATTTCACAAGCATCATCTTTTGATTGGGTGTGAAAGAAAGTCTGAGAAAATATAAGTTTGAAAAATGGCCTTTGACATTATATTATTGGCCGGGCACGTTGGTTCACGCCTGTAACCCTAGCACTTTGGGAGGCCAAGGCGGGAGGATCGCTTGAGGTTAGGAGTTGGTGACCAGCCTGAGCAACACAGTGAGACCCCAGCTCTTCAAAAAAATAGAAAAAGTTAGCTGAGTGTGGTGGTGCTCACCTGTAGTCCCAGCTACCCAGGAGGCTAAAGCAGGAGGATGCTTGAACCCAGGAGTTTGAGGTTGCTGTGAGCTCTGATGACACCACTACACTCTACCCAGGGCAAGAAAGCAAGACTCTGTTTCAAAAGAAAGAAAGAGACAGAGAGAGAAAGAGAGAGAGGGGAGGGGAGGGGAGGGGAACAGAGGAGAGAAAAATGGCTTTAAGACATGCCTTAGCAGAATGCTACAATAGAGGTGGAGAGTCGGGAGGGCTACAGAACACATTGGAGGCTTAAGGTGGGGGTTCCATGGCAATTTAAGATGCATTTAGAAGAAGAGGTTGTGCCTATTTAAATTATTAGCCCAGTAGAAAGCAATGTTTCCTTTCTCCTTCTCTACCTCCCTGAGTCACATGACCACCTCCTCCCAAGACCTAGCACCAAGTGTTGGTACTCTTAATGACAATGCTCAGCTACATTAAATTGAATTGGTTTCCATGGTGTAGCCTGGAAACGAAACCATTTCTCCTTTTATGTATTCTGTGCAGAAATGCACTTTGAAATGCAAACCAGTCAAATGTTGGGAGCTCTTTTGTTTTTTTGTATTTTCAAGTATACTTGTTCCTTCACGAACTCATTGATTGACCCTATCCCACTTCTCCCAAGCTTTGCAGGTAGAAGATCTGCTACAAAGTCACATTTGTAATTAATAAAACTGACTTTGAAAGGAATCAACTAGAAGGAGGTGGGTGCTGCAATGAGTTTATAATGTCAGGATTACTAAAAAATTAGAAATGACCATAAATGTCTGTATTGGATGGGGAAAGAGAAAAAAAGGCAGAAGAGCTGCATAAATGCTATTCTTTGAGGTAAGAAGGAATCTTACAGTTGTTTTCTAAAATGGTAAAAATTTGAACCTACTTTAACACTTTCTTACTCAGTCTTCTTTTGATCAGGGACTGCCACCAAACAGTCCCAGCCCCTCTCCGTTGTACTCCGAGGAATAAAATGCTAAAAATATCACCAAGGCATTGCTTTTACCCCAGATCTATTTTGACTAGCACAGCCTGCAGCTGTTTACACGAGGGAACAGGGACTCAGCCTACTGTCCCTGATGCGCATTTTAATAAGTCACCTGACAAGAAAAGGAAGGAAGAAAAGAAAAGTTGTGAACAGGTGTTGAGGGAGTTGGAGGGAGCTGGAGGGAGCCAGAAGAAGACAGGTCCTGCTTCCCCTGCTCTTAATCAAGTCGGCACCTTGTCCTGCTGCCAGGACCCTCTGGCTTGTGTCAGTGGCTGGCCCCATGGCCCCCAGTGTGGGCTCTGCTGAAGGGGCCCCAAAGTCCCAAATTCATTCCCCCTGCCTTCAACAAAAGGAAACTGGATTTCGGAAGTGATTGTTTTACTGTCAGAACCGAAAATACCCCACTGGCCTGCTCAGAGGCCAGTTGGCCAGGTAGGCTCGTTCCTAACGGCAGCGTCACCTTGGGAACGCGTGACACATTTGTTGATGAGATGTCTGTTTCCAGACGGACATTTTCATGCCTGACACCAGCCTTTGAGAAATTTGACAGACTGTTCTTAAGCCTTTGCTTTGTACAAATTGCGGCTTATCTAAGGGTCTTGCTGGCTTTTTGTTTCATACCGTGATGGATCTTGCGCAGTGCGTTGTGTGAGTAATAATGATAGGTCTGGCTTTGTAGTCTTCGCTGTTTGTTTTTTCTTTCTTTGTATCCAGTCTCATTGTGTTCCTCTAACACCACGTCCTCGGCTAGCCCGCCGGGTTGTTAATGACATGTTAAAACCTATCTTCTGTCTAAATTGGTGGGGATTGTGTCTTGATGTTTTTTTTTTAAAAAAGCCCCCGTGTTTGAAATAGCGCTGCCATGTAGCCAGTAGCGTTTCCATTTCACTGGGGAAAAATGTTAGAAAAATATTAATAGTTTGCTGTTATCAATTCAGTTGGATGCTCTGGAGGGATAAGAAGACAAAGGCTGAATGTTGCTAGGCTGCTCTGCGTGCGTCTGCGCTGGGCTGGGGCTGAAGGGAGGGAACAGTGGGCAAGGCAGGGTGGCTCCTGTCTAGAAAAGACCTTTTGCTACGCAGTGGGCAGGGGGCCCTGGGTCTTCCAGAAGGTTCTGCTTCGGTCCGAAAATGTGCCCTTCGCTGTCCTATCATGTGAGGGCTTGCATCCTATAGACAAACTCATAGAATCAGTTGGAATTGTTATGAATATAAGTGTGCGTGTGTGCATATATATGTGTATCAGTTTATTTGCATTTAAATAGAGACTCACCATAAGCAATTAAGATCACAATTTAGTTTAGTTAAAGTTAGTAATTATCTCAGTGAACCATGATTTATAAATATTGATGTCCCAAACTGAAGTGAGGAGGCCCATTTTTAACTTTTATTATTTACCTTTATGTTTATCTCTGTATAATTGTATTCGAGGCATACTTTGTCAGTGTCTTTTCTTTTTAAATTAATAATTGTTTTTCCAACTTCTGAGGAAATAATCCATAATCGAATATGTCAATATTATTAAGTTACTTTCATTGTTTTCTCCTCGGAACACCAAATTGGAATGTGAAATTCTTTTGTGCTGTAATTGTGGATCTGAATCTTTTGATTAACTTGTTTAGGGCTTGGTATTCCTTAAGAGCTCACTCATTACTGTCTTTCTAATTTCTTTAGAAAAAAGCAGAATCAGTAACTACCTTGAATTGCCAAGTGGCAAAAACAGTTGGCTTAGCCATGAACAATGAAGTCTTTTTTCAGAGAAATGCAAATGTATTACATTCATAAGAATGGTAATTTTGAGAAGTATTTGAACAGTATGATTACTTGGAGAAATATTACTGCAACAAACAACTTTGGGGGTTGTATGTTAAAAGGTAGTATGAGGAAACCTGAAACTACATTAGAAGGGACTATTAGAAATAGTAAGAGAAGAAATTATATAAGAATATAGTCATTGCACCCAATTAATCATAGGCAATAAGAAAACATATTTCAACTTCCCAAGCTGAAATGTAAACTCTCTTAGTGATAGAAGTCTGTCTCTCAGGTAGCCTATCATAGTTAGACGTCACTCCATGCCATACGCTAGACAATCATCAATTTGTTGGTTGAGGAAATTTTCCAATTTCACGATTTCTGTGATTTTCCCCACAAGTTGGATTAAAGATGACTCAGAGTCACACCTATTTTTGACCTTAATGTGCCCAAGTCATTTCCTGTTGACAGAAATCGGATGAAAATGTCGACATCGTCATCACCAAACCTCTGTCCTGGAGAAGAACTCCAGCTGCAAGTCTTCCTGAGTCTGTCCTATGGTGTATATTGATACTGGGATTTATGTGCCCTTTCTGACCGCTGCAAAATCTAGGTCCCAGCTACATCCCACTCTGCTCTCCACCCTTGAGTAATATACCTATTAGATCTGCTAGATATTATGGGTCTCTGTGTAGGTGACTTTACAGAGATTAAAGTGTGTATATATGTATATAATAAATATATATAACATACTTAATGAGAAATAATTGCAGACTGTTCAAATTTAATACAAGAATCACAAAAAGAAAACTTTCAATTTTTAATTGTTTCTATCTATCCTTAGTCTTAAATAATACTCTATTTTTTCAAAAGAGAGTAATCAAAGAATAGAATGTATTGCTGAAAATTGCTGCCACAGGAATTTTGAACTAATATTTTCTTGAGGAAAAATAAAAATATTCTTTTCAATATTATTAGACCATTATGTGATATGTCCCAGTGTGAGTAGACTCCAGATAGCCTTTAGAGATGGGCTGTCCTGTTTGCTGTCTGTGAAGGGACCGGACAGTGACACTTGGATTAGCTGCATTTGTGTTGCTGAGCTTTTTCCAGTACACAGAGGAAAGTGCTTCATAAAAAGATCTGAAATGCTTGGTTAAGCTTCTTCTAGATTGTTCCAAATGAACCACATATAAAGGCCACAGGGGAAAGGGTCTAACAAGTTATGCTATTGGACTTTTCTAACTGACACTTTTCTCCCATTGTGGAAAAAAAATTACAAAATGTGTTTTCTTTTTTTTTTTTTTGGCACTCAGATGAGTATAGGATCAAACCAGTGGAAGAGGTCAAATACATGAAAAATGGGGCAGAAGAAGAACAGAAAATAGCAGCCAAGAACCAAGAAAACTTGGTAAGAATTGCATTTCTCCTTCAACAGTGAATCGTGGTGACACCATTGTAATAAAATCTGCACTGCGAGTTTAAACTGCAATTTACACACTGGCACAGAATTTCTTGAAAATGCCGTGGCTATTTATAGCTTGCCTGGAAGCTGCACCATCCCTCCTGTATCCTGTTTGTCTCTGAATAAGCCCTTTTTAAATCTTGATAGGGAATGCTCCAGGGAAAATACTAAATTATCAGTGTTTTAAAATTGCTAAATTTAAAGGGAAAAGCATGAAGTAGGATTGAGATTTATGAAAGGAGGATTGTTTTTGGGTCTCCCCCACACCTCTTTTAAGTCTTATCTAGGTCAGGATGAATGGTTAAGTTTCATTATTCTGGATGTGTAATGTTGGGGAAGTTTCTTTTCAAAGGCAAATAATGTCCTTTCAAGGTAAAGCTCTACCCAGAGAGTCAGGGCTTCACATTCACTATGTTAAAGGTATTGTGGGTTCCAGTTAATGTGAGAATTGTAATGATCTGAAACAGGAAGTTAGGAACCTTTCTTTAACATGAGTCAGAATCAATAGAGACATTCCACCTTAATAGTCCATCTCTGTAAAAATATTTAGCTAGTTATCTTATTAGATGATTTCTTAAAAGAGGTTACAAATTAAGAATATACATTTATTCAGTTGTATTGGAGCAAAATTGTTTTTGTTTGTATTTTGTATATATTTTGTTTATATGTTATTTTTGGATTGCCTGTATTTGCTTTTCTTTATGATCGAGTGAGTGTATCTTTTAAGAAGTCTGCAGTGTCATAAAATATTTTCACTGGACTTAAACTCATTTTTCTGTTATGTGCTTTGTTTTTGTTTTTTTGGATTCTGCTACAGCAGAGGGAGTCGGCAGATTGTTAACCAGTGCTCATGAGTATTTAAGGCTGGCATTTTTCACTACACACTTTGAATATTAGAGGCTAATTATTTTCCTTTATTCTTTTCTGAACACACAATCTGTAACTTGAAATACTGAAGTAAGTATTTCGGCAAGTATTTTAGATCATTTTATAGGCGACAACATATTCTAGATAATGAAAATTTGCTTCGTAACTGAGATTTGGATTTTAAAATACCACTTGCGGGCAGCCTGGCCGTGGCTCCTCCTTGGATCTGTCTCCTAGCGTGCGTCTCCAGTTCACGTGCTTATGTCTCTGAAATCCGAAAGGAAGTGACACCTTTTATCTTATAGCTTGTGAGTTTCTTCTCAATGTGCTCTCATCATGTTTAGGACCAATACAACTTTTTTCCTTCTCTCTCAGTTTTGCACAGAGTAAAGTACCACTTGATGCTAGTGTGTTCTTTGTGAGCACTGTGATCAGAGTCAGCACTAGTGCCTTTCTCTATAGACTCAATGGGGATTTAAAAAGAGAAATTTCTAGTCATTTCGAATTATTTGTGCATTATCCATGCCTACCCTCACCCCTTTACTTTGCCAGCCAATCAGGATCCAGGGTCCACTTGAAAATAGGCGTTTTCAACTGTGTAAAGGCTTGCATGGGGAATGGGGAGTAAATGGTTATCTTTGATTCTGAAATATCCAGACTGTTTTCCAAAAATAAATGATCATCAGTTATCCGTTAGCATGTTGCCTTTGTTCCCTACTCCACCCCTTGGGCTACGTAATCAAGTATTGACCATATGTAGTCACATGGTACAGACCTTGTCCACTGTAGTACAAATCCCTTGTAAGAGGGATATGTTATTTGAATATGTTTTTTTGGGGAAAAAGAAAACTAGTAACCTCCTAAACTTGAAGCTTACATTGGGAAGTGGACGAAATAGATTTAACAATTCTTTATTTTTAAAATAAAAAAAATCCTTTAAAATAATTTAAGTGTCAAGAAGTTCATATGTTTCGAAGCATGATTTTAAAATGTAGGTCAAAGGGTTTTTTTTTAAGTTTTTGTTTTTTTTTTTTAACTTAAACTGTTGAGATTACGGGGCTCAGAAAACATGCAGTATGGCGTGATGGTGAAGACTTTGGGCTCTGTAGGCAGAAATTGCCTGGGTTCCGATGTGAGTGCTACCACTTGATCACTGCAAAATTAAGCTCTTTCCTTCTCTAAACCTTCCCCCCATCAACTAAAGAAATAAACAGTACCTCGTGGTACTGTCATGAGGATTACAAGAGATGATGGTTGTAAGACTTTGCGTACAGTGTCTACCACATGATAATCACCTGTAAGAGTTAGGCATCAACATATAAAACAAAAGGAAAGAATAAAGAATATTAGAATCAGTGTTTCTTTCTTATTTTTTCTTTACATTAATTGGTGAGAGATTTCTAACTGAATGCTTTGTGTGAATGTCAGTGTTACATGTACTTTGAAAAACTTTGCTATGGAGACATGAAATTATTTAAGGAAGTATATTTTGAGCACCTATTACGTACAGAGCGCTTACTACGTATTGAGAGACTCAGGAATCTTAAAGTCACTGTCCGCAAGGAGCTCACAGTAACATCGAGAGAAGAATTCAATTTAACGAATGTTTATTGATTGCTTCTTGCAAGGCATTTGTACTAGACTCTGCAGAGAAACAGGAAAATTAGGAAACCACCGATCCTCATTTCAAGGAGCTTGTATTGTAGTGGGCTAGATAAATACCAAATGATTGTAAATACAACAGAGTTAGATTGAAGTCCAAGAAAGAAATACAAAGTCCTGTATATATTCGAAGGAGGGAGAGATCATGTCTGTTGGGTTATCAGATCTACTTCATGAAAAAGCTGACATTTAGTTAGGATGGGCCTCAAAGTATGGAATGAGGACAAGTGCCCTAGGCAGAAGTAACACATGGAAAACACAAGGTAGATTTAATAGAAGCACACAGTCCTGTTTGATTGGAGAGTTGCAGGGAAGTGGAGACGGTGTCAGCAGGGACGCAGTGGTAGATTAGAATCGAAACGTAGATGGGGTAATATGTAGAGCCTTGATGTCCAGCTGAGAAGTCTGAAATTAAGGCAGTGGATTAAAGGGAGGCCTCAAATGTTTTTAAGCCAGGAATTGGCAGGGTGGGACTATGATTCAGGAAGGTTTATATGGCAATGGCAGATGTAATGTGGATTAGGATGAGGGGATACAGTGGGAGAACAATCATGATGGTTTTTGCAAGAGACAATGAGCCTGCACCAAGGTGTCAGCAGGGAGAATAGGAAAGGTCTGGGTGAGGTTGCAGAAGTAGAAGCAACAAGATTTGACAGCAGAGAAATCAGGAGACGGTAGTAATACCAAGATTTCGACCCCCCCGGAAAGATGATGGGTTGATGGTGGTCAGAATAAGTAGTGACCTCAATGGAATTGTGAAATAGGTAGGAAGACTGCGTTTGATGAAAATATTAGGTATCCATCCATTCATTCATTATTTGTTCCTGCCAATCCTTAAAAAACTCATAGTGTAGTGCACAGGAAAGTTAAGCGGTCAATCGTGCAACAGTGTAACAAGTGCAGTAATAGAAGCCTTGTGACTACGAGATTCTTGGCTCTCTGCTTTGGGGTACACAAAGGCACATCAGACAGAAAGCCCACCCTCAGGAGCTCACTTTCTGATAGCAGATAGAGGGCATGTGACCTAAATAACCGCAATCGAAGGTACAGTGTGAAAGCAGAGGTTGGTTTTGAGCAAGCAAAGCTTTAGGAACTTGGAGAACATCCACGTAGAGAAGTCTAGTGAAGGATGGAAATGAAGGTGAGGAGCTTAGTAGTGTTGCTGAGACGTATCAGGTGTACGATATATTTTTGTTGACTTGAATGAACAGATGAATGAATACGTGTAGCTGGACCCAGAGGTGTACGTTTGGACTGAGCTGATAGCTGATCCTTGGGAATAAGTGAGGCAGCCAGAGGGAAGAGACAATGGTCAAAGAAAGCATCTGGGGACTCCGCGCCTACCTGGTCTGTACCCACGTGAGGCTTTGGTTTCTGTCTTCCCACTGCCCACTTTGCTCAAAATGGCCCTTGCTGTTCGTGGTCCTTCAGTTTTTTTAAGGTCTGGATTTGCCTGTTCAGAACCCTTAACACTTACTGTTCCAAGCCTGGCTCATACCTTCCCCCTCCACAATCCACTCTCTCATTTTTGCCTGATTTACTCATACTGCAGGGTAAATGTCACTGTCTGAGGGAAGCCTGTGCAGACCACACCAGCTCTGCTAGTTCTCTCTTATTTGCTCTGATTACTTTTGTATTCTCCTTTATATACTCAACACAACTGTTTTGGGATAACTATTTATGAATAATTTGCTTAAAAAGTGTTTCTCTTTTAGACTAAGCTCATGAAGCTAAAAACTTTATCATTTTGGTTTATAGTTAAATGTCTAGCACCTAACAGTTCATAGCACTTAGTAGCTGCTCAGTAAATTCTTAAGACCTCCAGTCACTGGAACCCTTTGACTGCAGGGTTATGTGATGAGGAGATCATGTTGGTTTTCTGAGGCTAATGATGAATCATTTGTATGTCAATCATTTATGTACTCACAATACAAAGTTGTACATTTATCCCAAATTTCATCATTGCTTAACATTTGTACATTCTACTTCGCTTCTGTCAGACTTTAATTTCTTCTTAAGGAAGGTGATATGAAATAGTAGCATTGGATTTGGAGATTATACATAGATAAGTATCAATAGGAGTCTTAGGCTGGGCACAGTGGCTTATACCTGTAATCCTAGCACTTTGGGAGGCCAAGACAGGAGGGTCACTTGAAGCCAGGAGTTCAAGACCAGCCTGAGCAATATAGCAAGACCCTGTCTCTGTAAAAAATAGAAAAATTAGCCTGGCATGGTGATGTCCACCTGAAGTCCCAGCTACTCAGGAGACTGAAGCAGGAGGTTCGCTTGAGCCCAGGAGTCTGAGGTTACAGTGAGGTATGATGGCGCCACCGCACTCCAGTTTGGGTGACAGAGTGACACCCTATCTCAAAAGCAAAACAAAACAAAACAGTTTTAAAAAACCCAACCAACCAAACAATATGGGTCCTAGCTTCACCATTTCTGGCTTTATAATTTTGGCCAAATAGCTAAAACTCCTGGACTTCCAGTTCCTCATCTGAAACTTGGGGAATAATATTCAAGTATTAGAAGAAAATGAGGGAGAATATACTTGGAATCTTAGCAAAGGGAGGCTTTCTTAAACAAGATGTATAATAGAAAACAAAAGCTATGAAGAAAAAAGTTTCTTTCATTACATCAAAATTAAATACTTTTGTAAAACAGAATAACTACAAAAGTAGTTAATAGGTAAACAAAACAATAGCCTGGGAAAAAATATTTATGATAAATAAAAGGCAAAGGATTAATATCTGGGATTGATAAAGAACACTTGTATAGAACTGAGAAAAAGATAATCCATTAGAGAACCAGGTAAGTGAACAGATGGCTCACAGTAGAGGATACTGGATAATAAGCATGTGAAAGTATGTTCCATACCACTAGGACGTGGATACTCTGCAAATCTCTCTCTGAAAGGCACCGACTGCAGCCCAGGCATGCTCGCCTGGGTGGCTGGTGAACACCAGAACACCTCTGTGCCTTTGCTTCCGCGCCTAATTGTGTGTTTTCCAAGTGCCCGTGTGCCGGTTCCCAAACCGGTCTATACTGGTTGAATGTCATTGTAATTATGTAATTTAGTTAAATAATATGTAAACCAATGAAACACAAGTGTTGAAAGAGCTGTTTCAGTGAAAATTAAATTGAATGCATTGGAAAGTCTTGATGAAGGCAAATTACTGAAAGCTTGCTGTTAAATTAAATTAAATTAAATTCTGCACTCAGATTATTTCACAAGGTCTTTACATTCCTACTTCACATAAGAAACCAAAACAGGGAATCTTAGATGTGCATGAAGGATATGGTTAATGCAGAAAGCTTCTTTGGAGCCCTAGGGAGTGATTCCTTACTCAGAGGAGAAGCCTTGTTCCGAGAAGCCTTGTTCCTGTGTCAAAAGATGGGAGAGGAAACGCATGCAATGTATTTTAAAATAAAGTCATATGCTTAATGCATATATATATTTTTATGTTACCCTGTTTTAACTTGTTATATTGTTTAATTACCAGTCTGGATACTGTTGCAGAGTATGACTTTTATTGTAATGAGGGAAATGCAAATTAGAGGATGATCCCATTTTTCATTCATTAGAATGGCAAAATCTTAAAGTCTGATAATATCAGATTTTGACATGGTTGTAGGAAAATAGGTATTTTCCTATTAGTGGTAAATGTCTTGAAGGACAGTTCAGTAGTATCTTTTAAAAATTAAATGTGCTCACCCGTGTGCCAGCACTTTCACCCAAGCAGCTGTCCATGTGCCTGAGGAATCTTGCACAAGATGTTCACTGCAGCATTGTTTATATTAGTGAAAATTAAAAGTAACCTTCCTGCTTGGCAATAGGAGAATGGTACAGCTGTACAAGACAAGACAGAAATTAAGAAGAATGGGTCCAAATTATATGAATTGTTGTGGAAAGACCATGATATTGTAGAATGGATATGTATAGTACAATGCCATTTTAGATTTTTAAATAAAACAAAACAGCAGCACTACATTTTCTATGGCTACCGATCTATGTATAGGGATTCAAAGATAAAACCTAGATGGGTGTGTCTCAGGCTACTAACAGTGGGTACATGAGTCAATGCACACCCAAGCTCAGTTAAGCACACCCAAGCTCAATTTCCTGCTCTGCAAAATGGGGATAATAATTGAACCCACTTTAGGGAGAAGTTGCGAAAATTGAATAAGATATGCCACTAAACTTTTAGAACAATTCCTGGCTTAAAAATACCATTGTTGGCTATTTTGATGTTACATTTATTAGTGGACTTGGGTTAGGTGGGAATAGATTAGAAAGAATTGGATATGGTCGTCAAAGGTGATTTTTATCCTTAAACTTAAAAGTTTTTAATTTTTTTCAAGAAAGTATGAATATATTATTTGCGTGATTTAAAGTTGATTTTTTAAAAGGGGATAATAGTAACAAAACTCTAATTTTAACTAGTTGGGAATCTGTAAGGATTATGTCATTTCCTCATTATCTTAAATATCCGCAGTTTTCAGTCATTCTCTGGTCTGATTAATGGATCAAGAAGGTTACAGTACAGTTAGAAGGAAACTCAAGGATCACTTGGCTTCACTTTATGTAGGTTAACAGTTTTGCATATAAATAATTTAAAGGTATATTACTCCAGACTTGGAATTATCCAGATTCCTTGGCCTCTCCAAGTAATCTTGGAGTATCTTGGAGTAAGTATCTTGACAAATAAAGGACATTCCAGTTTTAGTTTTGACATGCTCCTTCTTACTATGCAATAAAACATTATCTTGTTTTCCTTAATTAACATTTGTCATTTTTAATCCATCTTCCCTTAAGAGGATTAAATCATTTGATGGTGGGTTGGTTGGTTGGTTTGTATTTCCTGGCTTTGTGTGTATTACATTGGTTTTTTATTCCCTCTTTCCATATATCTTTGTATAAATGAGAAGATTTCTTTTCTATTAGATGACACCTTTCATGGTTGGTTGAGCTTTTGGTTTCAGTCTTCTTCAGAGAGTTGAAGGCTGATATTTGAAACACCCTTGTCTAGGTCACCAATTCCTGAGTGCAATCAAATGACAAAATTAAGAAAAATAGAGTGTTCTAATGTGCTTTAGCAGGAAAGGGGACTGGAATCAAGTTTAAGGTGTGACTACATCCTCCTCCTGCGTATTGAGTTTGCGAGAGCCTCCATACCTGTCTCCAGTGCCTTAAATTTCCAGTGAATGCCAGGACATCTGATTGCAGAAATGAAGACTCAAAAATTAGAAGACATCTTTGATGAGAGAGATGCTCCAGAAACCTGTGAGAGCCATCTTTGGAGCAATGGCATCCTGCTGAGGAAAACTGGGGAGGGACCATGACCCACAGAAAGCGCTATGGTTGATAAAATCCCCTGTAAGGGGACTCATGTTCTCCAAAGCATTGGATTGATTGACAACTGGAAACATAAATCAGAGAATATTCTGCAATTCCATTTGGTAACTGTAGGTCAACAGAAAAGCCAAGGGCTCAAGACCAAAGTCACCATATCACTCTAA
>CAUYSK010100876.1:0-94823 GCA_963575035.1 Avahi laniger
GCACTTGATCTTTGGCTATAACCTTGTTTTGATGGAGAAGACTATATTTTTGTTATTTTTTCATATATTGAATCAAAAATACAGATTACTTGTATTTATGTGATGAATCACTTTTACAGATTTGCATATGTTGAACCATCCTTGCATCTCTGAGATGAAGCCCACTGGATTATGGTGGATCATTTTTTTCATGTGCAGCTGAATTCAGTTTGCCAGGATTTTATTGAGAATTTTTACATCTATATTCATAAGGGATATTGGTCTGTAGTTTTCTTTTTTTGTTGTGTCCTTTCCTGGTTTTGGTATCAACATGATATTGGCTTCATAGAAAAGAACCATAATAATGACTCGACTTCTGAAATTCTCAGCTTTTGAGAAATGTTCATTTTTAGAAGGAGTAACAAGGTAAGAGGTGAACTCTAAGATAATCTAGGCTTGCACTTTGAGATCTGGGAATGGTTTTAACACAGTATATTCTATTAAGAACTAGTCAGAGATCAGAGGTTTCTTAGGAATTTGAGCTGAGCTGATCATAGCTTTGCATTTTTTGTTGAGAGGATCACTATTCAGATTTTATATGCTATTTTCCCCCACAATTTAGAAAAGACAATTTAATTAATTTTATTTCTTATTAATATTTGTAAGTTTTTAAAATTTTACTATCTTTTTATATTATTAATTCTGCACTTAATATTTTTGCTCATAAATCTCCATGCACATCTCTGATAATTTTCCAGGACTAGATTCCTACAGGTGGGATTTCTGAGTTGTAGCATCTGGATCTTCTTAAAGTCCATATCTTTAAGTTGTGTTTTGGAAAATAAAGAGAAAATTATTATTTGGCATGTGATGGTGGGGGAGGGGAATCTTATGGCTTGATTTTCATAGATTTTACAGAAATATCCTTTTTCTTTCATTTTTGAAGCTAATCTCCTAATTGCACCATTTTCCCTTCATCATCCACCATAAACGTATGCAAGTGTAGCATGTAGAAACAGTCTTGTCAGGGCACTTTGTATGAGATTCTGCTTAAGTCATTTTGCCCACTCTGGGTAATATTAAGGTCAGTTCAACCCAAATCATCTTTAATATTTCCTGAAATGCTTCTTCAATTCAGGATTTTATGAAGACAGAAGTAGGGTTAGTTAATGATGAATAAACCCACAATCTAATGAGAATTCTAGACCTGACTATAACTTAAGCATAATAATACAGAATAATCATATATATACATACATTATTGTACATTCTCCCCTCACTAGATAAGCATCGGTATATTTCTTATTAGTCTACATCCCCTCTCCCTAAAAAATTGCTGAAAAACCCCAGTCTGGTGTGTCTAAAAAAAGTGGGCTCTCTTACATTCCCAGACTGGGTGCCTTCTATTTTGCATAGTCCAAGATTTGCCGATTGTTCGGTTTAAACCCCGTAGTTTTCTCCCTTGAGTTTCCCGAAGCTATGGAAAATCCATCTTTGCCCACACACTTGCCCAAAGTTCTCTTTAAACAAGTTCAGGCATCATTAATACGTAACTGTGCATATTTTGCCACTTTCAATGAACTCTGTGAAAATCTTGGCTCTAATTACTTACTGGTAAGGAAGGACTTGCCTTTGTGGTAAGACCCGATGCTTTTCTGGCTGTTTAACCACAGTATACTGTGTTATCTGGCTGGCTTCTACTGGGTTCTGACCTTATGTGTTCTGGGTATGCTGTAAAAAAAAAACAGACGTTAAATTTTGCTCTGGTTAATCAAGTGCATAACTTTCTGATGGTAGTGTGAGCTGGAAATGAGCTTTCTCCATTAAGTGTAAACTTAGATATCATGACATTTACCTCTTCTTTGAATTCTGGCTGAACCCTAGACATGCTTCTACTGTCAGAATCGCTTTAGTTATCTGCCTCATCCACAGACTAGTGTACAAAGGGCTGTGTTTTTTTCACTTTATACTTTAGCACCTCACTTAGTGTGTACGAAATTTTGTTAAATTATTTGTTAAGCTGTTGTCAAACATTTGAAATATCTACTTAGCTATTTCTGCTCAGCATTTTGCTATTTAATTGCTTCATCTCCCTCTTGCAGATCACAATCATTTAAAAAAAATTAAGTACTGACTCAGTGCCAGAAATGAATTTTGATGTGCTTGTATTCTATCCCATGGAATGCTGTCATGGATCCACATGGAGAAACTGTATTTTCAAAACTCTAATTCAGGAACATGATGTGACCATAAACTTTTTAACTTTAGTTAGCAAATTAATTTCTATGAATAGGCTTACAAAGATATAAAGATTAATTCAAATATAGATTTCCACTTAATACATCATTATAATTAAAAAATATGTAATGCCACTGGGATTATAGCAACAAGGATGGACAAAATTATGCAGGGATATAAAACAAAAATCAAAAACCAAAATCTTAGTGGTTTGAAACAAGGTTTATTTCTCATTCATGGAACATGTTCATCTTGGGTTACCAGGGACTCTGTTTCATGTTGGTTTTTACTTAGCTTTGCAGGCTGATGGAGCTTCTCCTGTCTAAAAGAACATTGCTGCTCCATACAGAGGGGCAATAGTGAAGCACTTGAATTCTTAAAGGCTTCTACCAGGAAACAGTGTGCATTACTTCTGCTTATATTTCATTGGTCAAGGCAATTCACATGGTTAGTCATACTCCAAAAGGGTAAGGTAGTACAATTCTTCCATGTATGCAGAAAGAAGAGAGATATTTAGTGTACAGAACTAATGACTACCTCAGTCTGTATTCTATGGTCCAGTATGCAGCTCGATTCTCCTTCCCTCTGCCAAGTAACCTAACAAAATATACTAATTCCAGGGAAAGAAAGAACAGCCATGGAAGTACCCATGATTTCACAAAAGGAGTGGATGAACCAAGTGCAGGAGTGGCCAGGAGAGGCTAGGCATGTAGGAATCAAATCCAGGGGAGTTTGTTGGTCCAGAAGACAAGAGACTGAATTCAAAAGAGCTTGGATTTCAATCATTGGACTGGTTCTTGGATTCAGATGGGCCAGAGGTTTAACACAGGATTTTGGACAAGTCAAGCAAGCATTAATCCCTAACAAACATAATTACAAATTAGAGCAGAAAAAGAGGTCATGAACCTACAGGCATCACCAAGGAAAATTTTTGATCTCAGAACATGCTCATTTGCTCCCATCTGTATCTTCAGCTAAAGAGAATAAAGGAGGACTCACATACATGTTTGAAGACAAATTATGAAATTGCCTAAGAAACTCACAGTGTGCTTATGTTGCCTTAATAAAGTCTAGGAAGCTTCATGGAGACTTTTTTACGTAAAACAATTCTTAGCCTTTTTGAGTCACACATCCTATTCAAAATATAATCATGTAGTTCAGTGTAGGAAGAATAGCCTTTTCAACCCATGAATCTTGACCTAAACCTCATACTTTGTACAAAAATTAACTCAAAATAGATTGTGTAATTAAAAACAAAATGTTAAACTATAAAATTTATAGAAAAAAACATGGCAGCAGATCTTTGGGATCTAGGACTAGGGAAGGAATTGTTAGACTTGACACCAAAGATGTAATTTATAAAAGGAAAAACAGATAAATTGGAGTTTATCAAAATTAAAAATTTTTGCATTTACATAAGACCTTGTTAAGAGAATGGAAAGACAACCGACAGGTAGGGAGAACATATGTGTAAACCCTATTCTACAAAGGAGTAGTATCTAGGATATATAAAGAACTCTCAAAATTTTATAGTAAAAAGCATACAAAAAACCAGGGTGGGTACGGTGGCTCAACCTGTAATGCTAGCACTCTGAGAGGCTGAGGCAGGAGGATTGCTTGGGCTCAGGAATTTGAGACCAGCCTGAGCAAGAGTGAGACCCCTTCTCTACTAAAAATAGAAAAATTAGCCAGGCATTGTAGTGCATGCCTGTAGTCCCAGCTACTCTGGAGGCTGAGGCAGGAGGATCACTTGAGCCAGGAGTTGGAGGTTGCAGTGAGCTATGATGGTGCCACTGCACTCTACCCAGGTTGACAGAGGGAGACTCTATCTCAAAAAAAAAAAAATCTAATTAGAAAACGGGCAAAAGATATAAACAGATATTTCACCAGAGAGGATATATAGAAGGAAAATAAGCACATGGAAAGATGTTCAACATAATTGGTCATTTGAAAAATGCAAATTAAGTCAAGATATCACTTGCACATCAATCAAAAGAGCTAAAATAAAAAAAAAAAAATAAGGATAGGACCAAATCCTGGAAAGAATGCAGAGAAACGGATCATTCACACATTGTTCCTGGGAATGTGAAATGGTACAGAAGCTCTGCAAAACAATTTGTTGGTTTCTTATAAAATTAATCCTGTGTATTAGTTTGCTTGGGCTACCATAACAAAATACTACAGACTGGATGGCTTATGCAACAGAAATTTATTTTCTGACAGTTCTGGAGGCTAGAAGTCCAAGATCAAGGTGTTGGCAGGTTTGGTTCTTTCAGAAGCCTGTCTCCTTGGCCTGCAGATGGCTGCCCTTTCTCCGTATCACCACATGGTGCCCCTCAGTCTGTGTTGTCTGTGTCCTAATGTCCTCTTCTTGTGAGGACACCAGTTGTATCAGATTAGCCCACCCACATGACCTCATTTTACCTTATTTACCTCTTTGAAGGCCCTTTCTCCAAATACAGTCACATTATTAGGTAATGGGGTTAGAGTTTCAACATACAAATTTTGGGAAGACACAATTCAGCCCTCAACACCATGTGATTACCATATGACCTAGCAATTGTACTCTTAAGCATTTATCCCAGAAAAAATAAGACTTAAGTTAAAAAAAAAATTGGTATGCAATTGTTCATAGCAACTGTATTACTAGTAGCCGAACAATGGAAACAACCCAGATGTTCTTCAGTTGGTAAATGTTAGGTGAACTGGCATATCCATACCATGGAAAACTATTCAGCAATAAAAAGGAATGAACTATTGATACACACAACAATTTGGATGACTCTCCAGGGAACTATGTTGAGTTAAAAAAGATCCAATTACAAAAATCATACTCTATGATTTCATTTATATTGCATTGTAGAAAAGGAAAAATTATAGAATGGAGAACTGATTAGTGGTTTCCATGAATTAGGGATAGGGATGAGTGGAGGGAGGTGGTTGTGGCTATCTGAGGGCAGTATGAGGGATTCTTGTGTTGGTAGAAATGTTCTATATCTTGATGGTATCAATGTCAAACAATTTTTGTTGAGTGTTTTGCTCCTCTTTTTTTTTTCTTAATGAGTGTTGCTGGGTGTTTATTAATGTTTCTGGCCTTTAAAAGAATAGACTTTCAGTTTGGTTGATTTTTCTGTACTCTAGGTCTATTTTTTTCCATTGATTTCTGCTCTTACTTTTATTATTCTATTGAAAGTCTGCCTCTGAAAGCAGACCCTGTTGATAGGGTTTGGCATGCAGAATATTTCTTAGAGATTAACTCCTAGAAAAGGGAAGAGGCTGAACATCCTGGTTTGTTGGAGGGAGAGGTCTATCTGTGATCGACACCTGAAAAAACTGAAACGGCACTATAGGGAGTCCTAGGGGTGCATTAACTGTTAGGGGTGTCCTGCATTGGTCTGGAATGTCTGGGACTTTTTGCCTCCCCCTTACTTAGTCACCGGATGTGGGCTGCCTAAGGAGGGCACAGTCTTGAGTGAGGAGGCTTTTTGAGCTTGAGGCAAACCCCAGGGGAGCTGGACAGCCAGGGGCTATATGCTGATAGCCGGGGCCATCCGTCTTCACTGATAGTGACAGGGGATCAGACTGGCATATCTCTGCTGTCACCACAGTTTCCTTCCTTCTTTCTTTGAGAATACTTTTCTTCTCTCACTAGACATTCAAGGTGGTAACTTAGATCATTCTTTTAAACCTTTATTCTTTTCTAACACAAGCATTTGAAGCCAGTTCTTTTCCTTTTAAGTACTTCTTTTGTGTAATCTCACAGATTTTGCTATGTTGCATTTTCATTATTTTTACTTCAGAATATTTTCTAATGCCCATTGCGATTTCTTCTGTGACACATGGGCTATTTAGAATTATATCGTTCATCTCCAAATGTTGGGTATTTTGATTATCTTTTTGATATTGAGTTCTAGTTAATTTTCACTGTTGTCAGAGAATGTATTCTGAATGAGTCAATCCTTTGATATGTAATAAGAATAACCTAAAGAACAAGCATATAGTGTACATTGTTATTATTTTTCATATATTTGAGAAGTTTGTTCTCCTTTTGTTAGTTGTAGTGTTTATAAACCTTATTTTGGTCAAGTTAATAGAGTTTTTCAAATACTGTATGTATTAATAGAATTGATATCTGCTGTGTTATCTCTGGCTGAGTGGACGGGAAAATCTCCAATTATGATTGCAGATAAGTCTATTTTTTCTTTTAGTTCTGTCAGTTTTTCATCATATATTTTAAACTATGAAATTACATGCATATACATTTAAGTTTATTACGTCTTCCTGATAAATTGATCCTTTTATCACTATAAAATAGCCTTATTTATTATTAGTGTCCATGTAGGTTTTCTTTTTTCATCTTTTTCCTTTTTCTATTTACAGTATTGCATTGAAAGTGTGTCTTTTGTAGATAGTATATATTGAGCCATGAATTTAAAAAAATGCATTCTTATAACCTCCCTGTTTGAATTGGTGTGATTTAGAATTTTTTGTTTGTTTTTACATTTAATGTAATTCCTAGTACTGTTGGGTTTAAGGCTGTCATTTTGCTTTCTATTTTTCCCATCTTATTTGGTTCCTTTGTTACTTCTTTCATGCCTTCTTTTAGAATATTCAAGTGTGTTTATTATTCTATTTCATATATTTTGTTGGTTTTTTATTAATATAGTTTTGTATTTTCTTTTAGTGTTTATGCTACCTATTAAAGTATGCATCCTTAACTTAATACAAACTACCTTAAATTAGAGTTTTGCGATTTTACAAATAATGTAAGAAGCTTTCAGCCCCTTTTGATATTTTTGCTGTTATTCTCACATATTTTACTTTTACATATGCTATAAATTCTACAAAACATTATTTTTTGCTTTTAATAGTCCTTTCTTACAAAGTAAAAATTTTTATTTTATATTTACCTACATATTTACTTTTTTCAGTTCTGTTTATTTCTTTCTGCAATTTCATAGTTCCATCTGGGATCATTTCCCTTCAATCTGAAGAAATTCATTATTTCTTGTAGTACGGTTCTGATGGCAACAAATATTCTCATTAATTTGTTGTCTGAAAATGTCTTTGTTTAGAAAAATATTTTCATCATTAATATTATTTTTGATTGACAAATCATAATTGCATACATTTATGGGGCATGATATCATGTTTATATAAAATGTGGCATGATTAAGTCTCTATAATTAACATATCCATCACCTTGCTTGCCTTTTTTTATGGTGAGAAATTTGAATTTACTTTCTATTTTGAAATGGGCAATACATTATCATTGGCTATTGTCACCCTATTGTGCAACAGATTTAAAAACCTATTTTTCCTATCTGAAATTTTGTACCCTTTGATCAACAACTCCCCATTTTCTCCTTCCCACCTCTCAGCCTCTGGTAATGACTATTCTACTCTCTACTTCTGAGTTCAACTTTTTCAGATTCTACATGTAAGTGAGATCATGTAGTATTTGTCTTTCTGTGCCTGGCTTGTTTCACTTAGCATAATGGCCTCTGGCTTCATCCATGTTGTCACAAATGAAAAAATTCCCCTTCAAGCCTGAATAGTATTCCATTGTGTCTACATAACATGTTTTCTTAGTCCATTTATCTGCTGATGGAAACTTAGGTTGATTCCATATCTTGGTCATTGTGAATAATGCTGAAATAAAAATGAGAGTGCAGATTGATTTCATATATGTATCCTTTGGATATATATACAGAAGTTGGATTAATGAATCATATGGTAGTTCTATTTCTGGTTTTTTGAGGCACCTCCATATTGTTTTCATAATGGCTGTACTAATTTACATTCCAACCAACAATGTACAAGAGTTCTCTTATCTTCATTTCCTCATCAACACTACCACTTGTTATCTTTTACCTTTTTGATAAAAAACATTTGAACAGTTGTGAGGTGATATGTTATTGTGAATTTAATTTGAATTTTTCTCAAGATTAGTGATGCTGAGCATTTTTTCATGTACCTGTTGGCCATTTGTATGTCTTCTTTTGAGAAATGTGTGTTCAGGTCCTTTGCCCAGTTTTTAATCTGGTTATTTGTTTTCTTGCTATTGAATTATTTCAGTTCCTTATATTTTTGAATATTAACCTCTTATTAGATGCATGGTTTGCAAATATTTACTCTTTCATTCCATGGGTTGTCTCTTTACTTTGTTAATTATTTTCCTTGCTGAGTAGAAGCTTTTTAGTTTGACGCAATTTCATTTGTCTATTATCTATTGTTTTTATTGCTTGTGCTTTCAGGGTCATATCCAAAAATTTTTGCTCAGATCTGTGTTGTGGAGATTTTCCCAATGTTTTTTTCTGGTAGTATTAGAATTTCAGGTCTTATATTTAAGTCTTTATCCATTTTGAGTTGATTTTTGTATATGATGTAAGATGAGAGTCCAATTTCACTCTTCTGTATGTGGATATTCAGTTTTTTCAACATTGATTGAAAATACTGCTATAAAAATATTTTTGAAGAATATTTTCACCAGGTATAAAATACCTGTCTGACAATATTTTCTCCTTTTACCACCTTAAACCTCTCATTCCACTGTCTTATGTTTCCCATTGTGCATGTTAAAATATCAGCTGTAATCCTTCTTGTTGCTTACCTGAAGATAATATTTATTTATTTTCAGCTCTCCTGTGAGGGTGGTGATTTTGTGGAAGGAAGGTAAATTTATTGATCAAATCCTGTTTCCTCTGAGTGAAAAAATAAATGAAATAAAATAAAATAAAATAAAATTACAAATAAAAATACAAATACGTCAAACAGCATCTGTTATCTCAGTGGCAATAGGGAAGCATCTTGGAAGGAAATGAGAACCATGGATTTTGGGTGTAACATGAAGTTGTGTTGGGGAATTCCCAAGAGTAACAAGAGAAAACTGGAACAGCTGCTGCATTGAGCCTCTTGGTCTACAGAGATGGTGAAGGCAGTAGTGATCTGTCTACATGACCTTAGGAATAATACAAGCTTTCTCTATGGCTGTTCCAGGAGGAAAGCAGGTAAACACATGGATCTGAGATAGCTCATAACTGTAATATGAAACAATATTAGGATATTTTTCCTTTTTCTGTGATTCGAGTTACACATATGCTTTCCCCACTGACCCTTACTCAGTTTTTATGGTCCTACTATAAATGTTACTGCCTGTACCACAGTTGAGCACACATTTTGAGAGTGATCTACTGAAGGGCAACTACACATAAACAGTGTATATGAAGAGTTGAAACTGAGTATGGAACAAAGACTGTATTAAAATGGTTGTTACCAGAAATAAAGAATTATACCTCTTCTACATAGAATCATAGATCACAAACCAGAACATATGTAGAACTGCCAGTGAGAAAGCTTATAATTTAAGAGAAGAAGGGCATTTCCATGTTTCAAGTCAGTGAATTCCTCATAATGGAAGTTAACAAGCACAGGCTGAATGGTTATCTATTCTGGATATTATTGGGGGTGGTAGAGTTTCTACATTGAGTGGGGAGTTGTATTAGATACTCTCTATTGTCTTTCTGTTGTCAAGAAACAGTTGTGTGATGGGCAACTGCTGAGGTTAGTCACAAAAGCCTACCTTTAAGGTGACATGTGGGCACAAAAGATACAATGGTAGGTGTAGAAATAGAAAATACTCCTTTAGGTTCTACACTAATGAAAGAAGAGAGGATGAGTCCTTGAGTGTCATCCATGTTGTATTGATCAAGTCTTTGTTCTCAATAATAGGATATACTTTAACTGAGTCATAAAAAGTTAAGAGTTATAAATATCCCCAACTGTCATCTAATCAAGCTCCCTCATTTTAAAGATTTGGAAATTGAAGCCCAGGGGAGTTGATTTGCTTAAGGTAGTGATTTTCAAAGTGCAGTCAGAAGAATATTTGTCTCACTTCCTGGGGAAGTTGCTTATATGTGGATTTCTGGTCCCTATCCTAGAGCTACTCTAAAAATGGAGTTCCATAATCTATGTTTTAATGAATATCATAAGTGATTCTGTGCACATTGAAAAATCATTGGCATACATCACAGTGTGGAGTTCTAAAGAAGACTCAGGACTCTAAACTCATAATCCATTTTTTCCCATTATTCTAAATTGTCTTTCTTTGAAATAAAATCTATTACCATCCCCTATAAACTAACTTCCATCATGGAAAATTAGACCTAGAAATAAAATTGTGTTACTATTTATAAAATGCAAAAGAATGGTTTGGGAAATATAAACAAAGTCAGTAAAATTGGGGTAAACCCCAGGGTCAGGGACCATGAACATTTTCTTGATGATAAATTTAGAAAACTTCAGAATAATCCCCTCCATCCTTGACAAAGGAACACAGTGCATTTGTCTCTTTGATTTTAGCTAGTCATAGGCTGGGACCTAGGTGGTCCAAAGTGGAAAAAACATGCTTTGCATACATTTGCATGTTAGACACATTGTCATATTTCTCAGCATTTTGGAATACTGCTGACATAATTAAACTAAAAGTCTTGGGTTAATATTTTGTTAATTAAGCCCAATATATGCAAAATTAGAAGTGTTCTTTATTAATTTTTAACAGCCTGTCTGGTCTGGGGAGACCACATTATGGCAACTCAAAACAAAATGAAGAAAAAATCAGATTTCACACTTGTGTATTAGAAAAATATAGAGGATCAAAACACAGAATTGAAAGTGGTAAAAGATGAATTGTGCTTGAACATAGGCTTGAAACACTAATGTGGGTCAAATATGCTAAGGTTAATTTGGCAATTGTAGTACTGAATAGGAAGGAAGTTACTTCTTGAAGGTTTATTACTACAAAGATGGCCGATGACATATTTTCAAGGAATTAAGGAACCCTGTTTCTTGCATAACTACACAAGTTCAGAAAATCAAGTTCCACCCTTATAACCCATGGCTAATAGTTTAATCAAACCTGTAATTAATTGCAGCTGTCTATTGGGTGCCTGCAGGTGTTGTATACAAAATATTTAATAATCTCAGCCTTCTGCTATTGTAGGGTTTCAAAGCCTTCCTGTTGTGCCAGGTTTTAACTCCTTAAAAGTTGCTTTTGGATTCATAAACCCAGTGGGTAATGAAAAACAATTTTAAGTCTGATCTGGTGAGATGAATGCTTTAGAAATATGCTTCTGGTGGCAGCATAGTCATAAATTCTTTGGAGAGAGAGGAGTTTGAAAGTAGGAGAACCGAAGTTACTGAATTATTGTAAGTGGAAAATGATAAGGATCTAAAATAGGATGGGATTGTTCAAAACATGATTTGATCATAATTTATGAATGCTTTTATATAAAAGATAGAGAAAGAATACTTGAAAGTAAATTTAAAATGTCAAAGTCGATGACAATATTAGTACCTTTGATATATGTAGAAAAATAATGAATGGAAGCTCGTTTGGGCATGAGGATGAGTTGATGTCAACTAGACTTACGATTGTGTAGAATGCAATTGAAGCTACAACAGTGAGAATTTAAGAGAGGTCAGGGTTAGAGATATAGATTTAAGGAATGAACCGTATTTGTATAATGATTACAACCATGAGGGATGAAATTGTTAGAGGAAAGGAGAAAGAAAGTAGCAGAATGCCAAGAATTGCATTTGGAAGAATGGCCATATGCAGAGACTAGGAAAATGTTATATTTTTGGCAACAGTGAAAAGCAATTAGAAACGTGGAAGAAGATTCAGAATATTATCATGTCCTGAAAGTCAATGTTGAAAAGTTTTTAGATGAAACACTGTGTATTATAGAAATCAAGAGAATGAGTATAGATGTAAAAATTAAATATGGCAAGGAAGTATTTGGAGGTTTTTATGAGGAATTTGAATAAAGGGAAGAAATAGGATATTGCTAGGTAGGGAAGGAACAAGGTGATGGGTAGAGATTTAAGACAACAAGCATAGACTACTAATTTGAGGTATCAAAGAGAAAAGGAGATAAATTTTACCCAGTGAGAAGTCAACTGAACTAAGCAAAAAGGAAACAGTAATAAAAGCAATGGAAAGAGTACAGTAGTTGTGAATGCTGGAAGATATTATACAAGTTCCTGACAGAAACAGGAAAGAAAAGAGAGACAAAGAGCCCTAATGGAAATTCTTTACATTGGTAAGAAAGGGAGGCATGTTTCCTCTAAGACTAGAGGCATAGCTGTGTACTAAACATAGTGATAGAGACAGAGAGGAGGGTGGGTGAGGGAATTTACGTTAAATGACTTTTCTCTTCCAATTGAAGAAAAAATCCCTGAGATCATAATTTTTATCTGGCCATGAGAAATAGAAGTCTGATGACCTGTGGCTTAAAACGTAAGTATATTAAGGGGTTTCAAGATTGGTGAAAGTTCAAAAATATATTACAGACTAGGCTCTATCTTTCTGCTCTGTGATTGTTAGAGTGACTTTTACTATTTTTTTTTTTTTGTCCCCGAGCTATTGCCTCATGGTCACATGTTGGCAGTTTTTGTTGCAGCAGATGTCACATATTTGTGCTGCCTTAACATAGAAAAGAAGGCGCAGGGCAAGAGAAGCTTCCACTTTGTAAGACTTTTTTTATTCTTCTTTTTATACTATAAGAAAATCTTTCCCAGAATCCTACCCCACCCATCTAGAAGATTTCCTTTACTTCTAATTTAAATTTCTCACAAAACACCCCTTAAATGCAAGTGAGGCTGGGAAATACGTATCTGGAACGGAGAAACGGGATTACTGAAATTACTCACAGAGGTGGATCGTTCTTTATCCTCTGGGCTTTACAGAGAGGCCAATGTCTGTGAAATCAAGCAAGTCTGCATAACATCCAAGTGAATCAGGATGCTGTTATCAGGGAGGTTGGGAGGATGATGACTCTAGTACGCAACAAAAAGAGCAAGCTCCCGGCTAGGAGTACTGGTAAGGCACCTTCCCTCGTGCTGCCCATGCCTGTGCAACTGTTGGAAACAAAGGCTGTGTGTTTGGAGGCAGACACCGAGATGCTCGAATGAATGATCTTCACTATCTTAATCTGGACACATGAGAGTGGAATAAATTAATTTCACAAGGCATATGCCCAGCTGGCCTATCTTGACACTCACTAACACCAGTTTCTTCAGATCGTCTTCTTCTCTTTGGAGGATTTACCACTGATAGACAGCCACTAAGTGACGCCTGGACTTACTGCATCAGTAAAAGTGAATGGATACAGTTTAAGCATCTCTATTCTGAAAAAAAAAGTTACAGCATACAGCTTGTGCCAGTGACGGAGAAGTAATTGTTTTTGGTGGATGTGCCAACAACCTGCCTGTCCATCACAGAGCTGCACACAGTAATGAAATACTTATATTTTCAATTCAACCAAAATCTCTTGTATGGCTAAGCTTAGAAGCAGTCATTTGCTTTAAAGAGATATTAGCCAACTCATGGAACTGCCTTTCAAAACATTTCACAGTGTTAATCAGAGGTTTGGTAGTAACACTTCTGGATGTTAAGGCTTCATAGGTAATGCCTCTTACAACCTTGCATGCACAGCAGACCTGTAAACCTTAGAGTGACATCATTTGTATAATTATATGCATTGCTGTTCTGACCTCCTGTAATGAGTTCTCTCTGCTTTCGCACATTGTCAGTAGTCTATATTTTGTCCTCATTTTTAAAAGGTATTTTTACTGAATATAGAATTTTTGGTTGACAGGTTTTTTTTTTTTCTTTTTTTCTTTGGGTACTTAAGAGGCATGGTTCAACTGTCTTCTGTTCTGCGCTGTTTCTGACTATAAGTCTTCTATTGTTCTTATTTCTGTTCTGTAGCGTGTCTTATTTTTTTCTAGTTGTTTTTAAGATTTCCTTCTTAATCATTGTTTCTCAGCAATTGATTATTATGTGAGGAGATATGGTTTTCTTAATGTTCCTTCTTTTTGCAGTTTGTTGCTCTTTTTGGATTTGTGGGTCTATAATTTACATTAAATTAAATAAATTTCCAATCATTATATTTTAAGTCTTTTTCTGCCTCTCCACCCTTCTCCTCTCTTTATGGGGAGGTCACAATGTTGTTTTATAGCTCACAGCTCACTGATATTCTGTTTACTATTTTTCACTTTTTTTCGCTCTGTATAATACATTTTGGGTAGTCCTACTGTTATTTCTTCACATTAGTAATCTTTCTTCTGAAAAATCGAATCTGTTGTTAATCAAATTCAGTGAATTTTTAATCTCATATAGTGCATTGTCCATCTTTCAAAGTTGAATTCGAATCTTTGTTATATGTAACATTTCTCTCCCCATTATTCTCATACTCTCTTCTACATTTCTGAAAATATGAAGTATATTTATAATAATTGTTTTAATATCCTTGTATACTAATTTTATCATCTGTGTCATGTCTGCCTCTGTTTATATTGACTTAATTTCTCTTGGATGTGGTTTGTATTTTCTTGCTTCTTTTATGTCTGATAATTTTTGTTTAGATGAAAGTCACAGTAATTTTATATTATTAAATACTATATTCTCTCTCTTTCAATATTTTTGTATTTTTATTAAATATTTTGGGGTTTTGTTCTGAGATGAAGTTAACTTACTTGGAATCAGTTTGATTCTTAGTTTTGAGCTTTGTTAGGGTGAATCCAGAACACCTTTTATTCTGGGGCTAATTATCTCCCACTACTGAGCCAATACCTTTCTGAGGATAATACTTAATGTCCTCTGTGTAAGGAGGTCTTTAATCTCTGGATGTTTGAAAAATAAAAATTCTTAGTTTTGTATAAGCTGTAGGGATTATTCCACCTACTTATTTCTGGTTATCTTCTCCTTGCCTTTGTAGCCTTCTCACATTCATGCACAAGTCAGTACTTAGACAAAGACTTGAGGTTTTCCATGGTAGATCTCTGCAGACCTCTCATGCTTTCTCTGTACAACTCTCTCCTTTCTGGGACTTTGCCCTGAAAACTCTAACCACCTACTTGAATTCCAAAGTCTGTCTCCCCAACTCTAGGAAACCACCAGGCTCTGAATATATTCCTTATTCCCGATCTGCAGGCTGAAAATGTTCTCAGTGTTGTGAGATGAAGTACTCCTAGGGTTTACTTTCTTTATTTTCCTTCTGCTAGGTATCCTTGTACTGTGCTACCTATTGTCCAATGTTTGAAAACAGTTTTCTAGTTATTTACAGTAGAAAGATAAGCCTATTATTCCATCATGGCTGTAATCAGAAGTACTTCCGAACCTGTGCTTTGCAAGGGCAGGGACTCCAAGGTGTCATGCAATTAATGCATCCAGCTTGAAGTTCACTATCTCTGGGTAGTGGACAGTTATCTATATCATGTCCTCAGATAACTTCTCATGGCCTAACAACTTAGAAGAGAAAATAAAGCATTTTACTTCTTTCTTGTCTGCTGAAAATAGAGGTATAATGACAGAATTGGGCCTTGAGAAAACTAAATAAGGCTAGATAAGCTGCAATTGGGAGTTTCCTAGGGAATTAATAGAAAATTAATAATGACTCAATAGTTACTACACAGTGGTCCTAGTCAACCCCAGAAAACCCTATGCTTAAAATACTCTTAACAGGGAGAAAAGAATGTATTTATTCAGAGCATATTTTTGTAAACATAGGGGTCTCTTCAAATTGGTTCTATATTTACATATGTTTCAACAACAACAAAAAATAGAACTTTAATTTTCAAATTAGCCTTTCATTGGAGTTGAATATTAGCTTGGTTCTTAAAAGACCATTACTTAATTCAAGCTGTTTCACCATGTAATTTACTGTAAATACCCTTCAAGTGTCCAAAGGCAGACCACCTTTGCTTTTTAAAGAATGCAAATCGAAAATGGCACACATGGGTTCATGATGAATATTATTGGTAGATGGCCTTGATCACCATCTTTAGGTATAAATGGTTTTTATAACATCAAATTTTTGAAATGCTGAAATGACCCAGAATTTGATCCAAAATACAAGTGCATTGAAATGACTTGCTAATGAGTGAAGCAAGTCTTAAATACACAATCACTGTGGGTTAAGGATGAGTCACATGGGTGGAATTACAGGGAAATGCACACGTTTTTCCTGTTCATTTTATACCTGATCGGGAAAGTATAATGATGCCTTTAATGGTGCCATGATTTTCAAATAACTCACTCTTACATTCAAAGTAAGTTATTTTTAACTTTTAAAAGAAAAAAATCTTCAAATTCAGTCTTAGCACTATGGACTGGGAGAGATTTAAGATGCTGTATCTACTGAATACGTTGTACATACTAATCTAGCAAAGCTGGAAAACATGAAGGGAGTTTAAGTAAATATGAAACCTTGTGAAACTGAATTGGAAGTAAAATTTATTGAATTTAAACCCCAAGTCCACATGTTTGTATAATATGATCACCGCTCACATTTATTTACTTAATATTAAAACTAAACTAACATTGCTAGGTTGCAGCTGTTTAGATTTTGATAAACGACAAACAGCATTTTCTTCTTCCAAACAGTGCAAGATATCAGATCCATACTTTAGGGAGAAAAAAGGAGACTGAGAGAGACTAACAGGAAGTGGGTTTGTTCACTTTGGAATTCTATTTATAAACAGACCAAATCAGATGGACCCTAAGCCAGAGGGTGGCCACATCTTGTTCCCGTAAACACACACATTCTAATCACCTTTAGAAAACAGCTTCTTGGCCTTTGTTTGGCTTCATGCATAGTAAAGTGCATTAGCTATTTATATTCCTGCCAGTTGGAAATGATGGGCCAGGTTTGTGGGGGTTTTTATTTTTAACAAAAATGTTGAAATCTATTTATCTCACCCTGTTCCTGCTGTCAAAAAGCTATAACTACTGGAAAGACTGAGAATATGAGGAGACAACTGCCTTGTACTGTCAGCGAGCCAGGGACTGTGACTGTACTGCCCAAAAATATAAAAAAGAAGTATTTTGATTCCTTTATTAAAAACAGTTTACGAAAACACACAATTTGCAAGGAAGTGAGGGTGGAATAATATAGTATCCAAAGGGTGCTGACTTTTCATGTTTGAGCTATTTGATATTGTTAAGAGAAGATAATACAATTACTTTTTTCTGTTTGTTACTGGAGGTAATGAACTTGTTTTTTTAAGTCATCTCAGAATTGCTCTGCCTCCCAGAAATATTTCTTTTTCATACTCCAATTTGCAGTTTGGAAGGAGCCTCCATTTTCTGATGTAAGTTCACCCCCTGCCCTCAGAACCTGAGGTTTGAGAGCTTAAGTTACCTGCCTTAGTGCACTTATCTGAAACGAATAAATCAGAGCCTTCATCGGGATTTTTTAAACCTGAAAGGGAGCTTGGGTCAGCTCCTGTCAAGTGGTGGAGGTTTAAGGCTATACAATGTGGGTGCAATTGGTGGCATGTCTCCTTTCCTCTGTGGGAAAATGGGCTCTTGTAAGAGAGATTAAAAGCCGCCATGTGGTGACAGGCTGAACCTATGCTTTGTGTCTGAGACCAATTGTGTTTTGAATGGTGCATGACCAATCACATTATGTCTACATTTGGGGGCTAATATCTTACCATTAAGGAATTACAGATCCCATAAGTGTATTTTAAAATCACTTCCACTTACTATTATTGGCAAACTATTGTGAGTCAGTTATACAGTCATAAGTACAGAAAATCTCTAAAGGGCATTGTTCCTTTAGCTAACACTTATTAACCAATTATTAGTATACAGGCTTTGGGCAAACTTTACAGATGAACACATAGGACATCTCTTCATTCAAGAAACTTATAATCTAATGGGGGGGATAAGTGAAAAAAAATCTTCACACCAATCAAATATGTGTATGTGGTTACTGACAATGTTTAGAAGAATAATTTATTATAAAGACCAAGGGATTAGGACCTCTAAACCTCCAGTCAAGGTAGTATTATGAGTTCATAGTATAAAACTCTCCCTTCCATTTCAAAAACATACACACTTTTCCTCAGCAAAGTCAGAAAAGTGATGATGGTATGTGACGGTGGCCTACTGGACCCAGTAATTGCAATGAGACAGAGGCAATGCGGAGGCTGTAAGCAGAATACTCACCCAGGTCTACCTTAGAGTAGGTTCACTGAATCCAGGATTCACCTGACAGTTATTTCCCCAGTTCCCAAATTTGTAATCAAGATGGACATACTTAGCAACTGGCAAACTGCTTAACCTGTGGAAAAGAGTAGGAAAGATCAAAGTTTTTCCTGGAAGCCTTCCTGACTTACTGACTAACTCTGAGAATGTTCCCCTCCCCAGCCAAGATTGCAAATTTAAAAAAATCTATACTATCTTGGTGGAATGATAGAGATTACTGCAACTATGAAAGACTTAAATGATACAGGGCTGATGATTCTTGTTACATCCCCATTTCATTTACCAATGTTGTCTCTACATAAAGCAGATTACAGTGGACTACTGCCAACTCAATTCAAAGGTAGTACCAATCACAACTGCTGTGCCAGAAACAGTATCTTCAATAGAAAAGGTCAATGTGGCAACCCCTCCCCCAACTTGGGTAATTTGTGGTTTCTTATTCTAGTGGATCACAGGCAGCAAAGGATTACTGTACTGGCACAGGTAATTGATCCTGATCATTAAGAGGGGATAAATTTTGCTGCTGCATAATGGAGCAGGGACTCCACTTTGGGACCAAGGAGTTTCATTGAGTCATCTGATGGACCTCCCTTGCTCAGTTTTAACTGTGAATGGGAAAGTACATCAACAATGGACTGACAAGCATGGCCACCAGGAATCTCTCAGGGATGAAGTGTGAGGTCACTCTATGAGGCCAGTCACTCAGACTGGTGATATGCTGGCTGAGGGGGAAGAGAATCTGACTGTGTGGTAGAGGAGGGAGGTGACCAACTCAGTACACCAGTAAGACCAAGTGCAGTAGTAAGACTGTAGTTCGTCCTATCAAGTATCCTCTTGTAAGATTCCCCAACCCCTGGCCCTGATACTGTGTCCAATTACCAATTTGAAGAAGCCATTGTAGTACAGAGTCAACTTGATGTAATTGCTAGTGGATTACTAGTTATGTTCTATTTCTTGATCTGTATAGTGGTTACATGGGTATATTCACTTTGTAAAAGTTTATTGAGCTATATATGTAAGATATTTGAACTTTATAGCATGTATATTGTAGTTCAATAAAAATGTTTTAAAAATCAGAGAATTCACACAAATTTGCCACTACCACATCTAGCCATGTTTATACATCTGTCCTCATTCATTGTGCATTCTCAAACTCACACAGAACATTCAGGAATAAGGCAAGGAATCCACTCCTGCCACTGCTACTCAAACACCATACTGGAAGTGATAGCTAAAGCAGTAACATAAGAAAAGGAATAAAAGATACACAGATTGGGAAGAAAGAAAGAAAATTAACTTTGCACATGACATGATTGTCCATGTAGAAAATCCAAATAATAAGCAAAATATTTCCTGAAATTAATAAGTGATTGTAGCAAGGTTGCAGTATATAAGGTTAATATACAAAAGCCATTTGCTTTCTTATATACCAGGGATGAACGATGGCAATTTGAGATAAAAAATACAATACTATTTATATTAGCAATGAAAAAATAAATGAAAGACTTAAATATAAATCTAACAAACTATGTGTGAGAAAAACTAAAACACTCTGATAAAATAAATCAAAAATCTGAATAACTGGAGAGATATTCCATGTACATGAATAGGAAAACTCAATATTATCAAGATGTCAGTTTTTTCCAACTTGATCTGTAAATCTGACAAAATATCAACCAAAATTACAGCATGTTATTTTGTGCATATTATCAAATTGATTCCAATGTTTATATGGAAAGCCAAAAGACCCCAAATAGCCAACTCATTATTGAAGAGGAACAAAATCTAAAACCTAACATTACCTGATTTTAGGACTAACTATAAAGCTACAGTAATCAAGACAATGTGATATTGGAAAAAAAAAAATCTTGCCTGATAGGTGAAATGTATGTGCCTAGGGGCAAGAGAATGTCATTATATACTTGCTCTTTGTCCTTCTCGGCACTTGGGACATTGGAGTTTAAACTAACTCCTGATGAAATGACCAGATTCAAGAGTTTACTTGAAATGAATAATCTACTCTCTCCCCTCAGATATTTGTCCCTAGAATTCTTGGCAGGGCCTAATTACGACTTTTTACCATTTTTATTGAGGCAAAACTTCTCAGGAAAAGAAATAGATGGTTTTTTGGCCAATCATAATCTCTCTGAGCCTCAGTTTCCCACTATAAAATAGGCTAAAATATGCTTTATTTCCTGGGTGCTTGTAAAAGAGCATAGATGCTGTAGCATAGCACCACAGAGCACATGCACAACAAATGGTAGCAATGATTGCTGTTTCCTCTTCTTGAAACTATCATTCACAAACAGCTGTAACTAAAAGGGCACTGGGGGAAGGAAGCTGAAGAAACAAGATTCCTCTTCTCTAAAAATGCTGCCATGAAGACCTCACATGATGGCCAGGTGGAAGAAACCGGGGAAGCATGCTGCCAAGGCACTAGCAAAATATTACCAAGCAAGAGGAGCCACTGAGTCAGGGATGGGGTCCATATGTGCAATATTTGAGGGACATCGATAGAGATGTGGAAAAGGGAAAGAGTCTCTTAATTGTGAACCTAAACCTCTCAATTTGTAATTGGCATTTTTATGTAAGGAAATGAAGTGTTTATTCTAAATAAATCACAGCACTGAAGGAGGTTCTGATTAAAGATTTTTGCTTGTGAAGTTACTTTAAAAGTACAATCGGTTTTCAGAATTCTCTTTCCCTCATACATTACTTAATTTGCTAGTTTTGAGTTGGTATGGCTCCTTGAAGCAAAAACAGGTGCTTTTGAGAAGTGGTGAGAATTCAGAATTAATGGCATGCAGAGATGTATTCTGAAAACAGGGTATGTATCTAAAACCTTTTGTCTGTCTGTGCTACTTAAGTGCTAGAATCATAAAACACAGGATGAGGCAGAACAATTGTGCGATTGTTTTTAACATCCTCAAAGAGGATTTCAGAGCACCATAAGCTGCTAATGAATTTCAGGAGGCAGGTGCAAGACATACAATTACTTTTCCATTTCCATCCCTTTTTTATCATTCGAGAGCACTTACAGATTATTCACTGATTTCTGTGGCAGAGGCTTTTTGTGAGAAAGAAATATTCTATCAGAAAACAGCTATTAAACATGTTCAAGATGTCTCTAATTGGAAGGAAAATAATAAAGACAATGAAAAATGACAATTCCTCAAATTTGAAGAATTTTAAGTAGTTCTCATTAAAAGTTTTAAATGGTCACTTTACTTGATTTTACTATTAATAATATGCTTGGTTATTAAGACTCATGATTCAGACTCCATTTAGTCTTTTTTTAAAGAAATCGCATACGGGTTACTCCCCCAAGCCCACCTCAGGGAGCTTGGACCTTGGTTGTCACTAGATTGCTTCCATCTGCCCCCTCCTCTTTGCCCCTTCCGTGGTCTTTGTGGACTTCAGCTTCCTGGTACATCAAGTTCAGGCCTTCATGGCCAACAGTAGACTAGGTTTGGAGCACAGTCCTGAGGTGACCCTGGGACTTTAGAAGCAGAAACTTCTCATTTCGTGTTGTTGCAGCAGAGGCACTTCTAGAAGGTGAGGATAGCTGCTTCTCATGGGCTCTCCTAACCCTCCACTCTACCGCTGCCCCCTCTACCATCAATAACTCACTTAGCTTTTGCATTTTGAAGAATTGAAAAGGTATCACTGCTCATATTATAACAGGCTGTGCACAGGCATTTTCTTGTGCTCCCAGAATTGTGGCTAAGGTCAAAGTGGAGACTTAAATCACCAAAAACTTAACTTGCAAAGTCCAGAGAGCAGCCAGCATTTCAAACTGTCACCCCACCCTAAAAGGGTAATCAGGAGACCCCATAATCAGTTCCATTAATCCAACCACCCTTCCTGCACCCCACTCAATCATTATAGCAAGAAGACCAGGTGAGGGAAGATGGCCGGCTTCGGCAAGCGTAGTGCTCTTAAAGAGACACTCCGTTCTGTCCTCACGTGGTGGCAGTAAGGTGGGGTCTTCAGCTTCCCTGAAGGCAAAGCAGGAAGGTCTCAAGAGAATCACCAGTCACATGGGGACCGCCTGCCACTTCAGTGCCCACTTGGGCAGCTGCATAACGAGCAGAACTGTTTATCTGTCTCTAGGCCACCAAACATGGCAAAAGAGAATTGGAGAATGACTGGGGGGCCAGAAAAGATGTGAAGACCAGGCAGCCTGTACTCTTACCACTTAGCATGGTGAGAGTGTATACATATTTTCTCAGAGTGAATGGATCCAACCATAGATAGTTGGCTTTCTGGTGTCCTTCCCAAAGAGAGCAGCCCAAATGGCAGGAGTGGATTATCAATGGGTGGATGACCACCAAGATGGGACCTGAAGGAGGTGGGTGGTGAGACATGTTAAGTCACAGCTGAATCTTCTCATCAGAAAGCAAGCATTGAGGAGACCCCAGCTGTTTCCTCCAAGGAACACATGTGTTTGGCTTAGGAGACAGGCAGTACATGAACATCTACCACACAAAGACACTGGCGATTGGTCAGTGCTGGCAAGAGAGGCAGCAGCAGTCAACCCAGGAGAAGACTACAGCCTTACTGTAGCAATTCCGTAAGGAGAACTACCTTCCTATATCTTATCTTGGCCCCTGTAACTAAGGGAAAGAGCTGGGAAGAGAAAACGGAGGGGTGGGAAGAACATACCTTGTCCCCCGTCCCCCAGACAGGCCTAGCCAGTGCTAGCAGAGAGAAGAAATGTGCTTCTGCATTGACATTGATGCTTTAGCTTCAGAATAGAGAGGATTGAATATTAAATACTGACACCATTCATTCATTCCACACACATTTATTTCTTTTCTTCCACTCCCCTAGCTTGTCAAATCTCTGAGCCCTGTTGCTTCTATTTACTATGTGTCTCTTCAATCCCTCTGCCATTCTTCAATCCCACAGCTACCTCCTTACCTCATGCACCATCACCTGACATTCCATAGGGATCTTCTGTATCCTTTATCCTAGGAGTCCTACATCACTACTTGCCCTTCTCAAGCCTTCTCCACCCTATGTGCAAGGTGATCTTATAGAAGATCTGACAGATCTGATGGTGTCACTCTGGAGCTTAAAGTACTTGTTTTCGCCCACTTTTGGGATAAAGCCCCAAATCTGTAGTATGATCTACATGGTGCTGGGAGACAGGGACTTGGCCTCTTTCTCCACACTTGATTCAGGGAACACCCTCCTTGTCTACACTCCCTTCATACGGGTAGCCTGTCAGCTTTTCAAAAGTCTGTTACTTTCTAGGAAGGTGGGAAGTTAGGCCTTTAGCAGACAGCCAAGTCCATTCTTTTTCTTCACCCTTTGCACATACAACCCCTTGCCATCTTTCACGTCTTAGCTTAGAAGTCCCTTCCTCAAGGAAATTTTTAACTTACCCTGGATTAGGTTAAAGGGGCTTGCTACCTATGCCCAAGGCAACTGTGCTTCTCCTTTTAATACCCTCGTCGCAATGTAATTACTCCCTGTGGATGGACTCCCAGCTAACGTCCAAGGTCTCTCAGACAGACTGCCTTATGCACCACCACATCCCCAGCACCTAGCACTGCCGTTCCCTAATAGGAACTCAGTATCTGTTGAGTTGTAATCCTTCTTTATTGCTTCCTCTTTCCATCTTTTTCCCTTTCTTGAAAACCGTAAAAAATGTTAGTGGTTCCTTACCCGGCCTTCTTCTATGCTAAGAGAGCCCTGATTTTGTTCAAGTTTCTGCCTATAATATGGCCAGAGATGGTTTAACTCCTTTGAGGAGGTTCAATGAGGAGAAAGTTATTTTTTTTTAAGCACTGATGCAGAATATTTTTAAAAAGCAGAAGCTAAAATATAAAAGCTAAAAGGGAAAAAATTATTAGCTCTCCAGTGTGAAAGAACCTCATCCACTCATCCAGCAAATACTGCTATATTTGAAACATTGTACTAGGCATTGAATGCCAATGGTGAGCAAAACAGATATGATCTTTTCTCTTATGGAACAAGTAGGAGTTGCCCAGATGTGTGTGTGGTGTGTGTGTGTGTGTGTGTGTGTGTGTGCGCGCGTGTGTGCGCGTGTTGGGGATGGGCGCAGTCCAGACAGGGGGCGCATTATGTGTAAAAACCCAGAACTGAAAGTCTACATGACTTTTTGGAGGAAATAAAGACAGTTCAGTCTGGTCAGGGTGGAGAATGACGTGGGAAATGGTGAGATTTGCGGTCCAGATGTGCACAGAGGCAGATCGTGGAGGGCTCTGATAGCCATGTTCAGGAATTTATTCTAAGAACAAAGGACAGTTTGGGAAGAACTTTGAACCAAGGTAGGCATTTAGGAGGCTCAACCTAGATGTTATGTAGAGATTAAACTGAAAGGGTAACAGAGGAAGCAGTGAAAATAGAGGAAGCTATGGAAAGTCATTGAATGCAGTTTCTAAGTATTTTTCCCATCACGGAAAATGTGATAAAATGATGATGTTCTTCTACATATCCCTTAAACTGGAGGGAATTTGAAACCTATGATTAGGCTTCTACTTTCTGGAGGGTACAGGTCTGGGAACTCAATCCCACAAGTCAGTAGATTGTCCCAAGGACTAAAAGGAATCATTGTTTAGGCATTTGTCCAGACTTGGGAGCCATTTTCTGCACAGCTGTTGGAAAGCTCCAATTTAATCCTCTCTCTGCTGTTCATGTTCCCTCTTTTAAGACATGAGTGTGAACACAAATAACCTCAGGTAAGGTGGGCCCTTGGCTGCATTGCCACTGAGCCTCCCCCTTTCCAACTTCCTATTACCCATCTCTCTGCTTGGTCTTCTTAGCTCTTATCCTGGCTGTTAGGGAACTCAAGGCTTCTAGGTAATTTTGAGTTCTGGATAACTTTCTCTACTTTCTTCCAACTCTACAAGCCAAACTCCTTGTACATTCCCTCAGAGCTCTACTCCAAGAAGATGACAGCAGATAAAACAATGATAAAGCCAATTAGTTCACTGATGTTTAAGTCAACACAGCATTATTCCACCAGGATAATAACACACGTGGCAAGGAGGTCATTAATGTGAAATTATACTAGAGGGATTTTCTGAGGAGAACTCACTGAAACAATTGAGGTGAAGAAAGTAGAGGAGAATTGGGAGGAAGTAGCAGAACACCCACAGAGCCCTGGACTAAAGCTTACTGCTCTAGTAATTCACCAGGTGAAATAAGGTGATGCTTCCTTTGCATAAAAAAGGAGCTAGGCCTTACTGGAGCCTGTGGTGCCTCCAGGCTACACCTTCTTATTAAACAATGCTTTGTAGTTAGAGAGCTTGCTTCTTCAAAAGACTTCATGGAGTGCTTTAACAAGGATCTAGTAATTAAATTTCAAATCATCCCCATGTAGCAAGCAGTGCCCTAGTTTTCTGCCTGGTTCAGAAGGAAACCAGGAAAGGCATGAGGAGGTCAAATGACTTGTGACAGGGGATGTCTCAGGAAAGGCTGCCTCTTCCTCTCTGCCTTTACCTGACATGAGGTGAAGGTTCAGGAAAGTAAATAATGCACCCAGAAAGATTAAGGGCTATCAGCAGGGTGAGGAGACTGACGCTCCACTGGATTCTGCAGACCAGCGGATCTCAGATGTAACACTAGACCACATTCAAATTTTTTATTTGACCTGGGCCCTAATGCCTAGAGATTCTCATTCAGTTTGGGGTGTTAGGACTAGGTCTGTGTATCTTTAAAAAAGTGCTTCTGAGTGAGTTGATGTAGACAGTATTAGTTTTCTTAGGCTGCCATAACAAAGCACTACAGATTGTGTGGCTTAAACAACAGAAACTTATTTTCTCACAGTTTCGAAGGCTGTAAGTCTGAGATCAAGGTGATGGCAGGATTGGTTCCTTCTGAAAACCAATCTTGATTTGCATACAACTGTTTTTGCCCTGTCCTCACATCTCCTATGCTTTGTACTTGTCTCTGTCCAAATTCCTTCCTCTTGTAAGGACACCAGTCATATTGGATTAGGGCCCATTCTAATGACCTTACTGGAACTTAATCACCTCTGTAAAGACCCTATTTCCAAATACAGTCTCATTCGTAGGTATTTGCAGTTAGGACTTCAATATGAATTTTTCTGGGGAAACACAATTCAACCCACAGCATAGACCCAATGTTTTGACCCACTGCTACAGACTGACTCACCAGGTGGTAGAGGCTGAAGATAGAACAGGCCTTAAGACTGGAAGTCGTTGTCTTTCATTTTGCAGAAAAAAGAAGCCTAAAGATCAGCAGCTTTTCACAGCAGAATGATAATTAACACCACACCTTCCCGTCACAATCCAGAGGGCAGGAACTTTCCCAGTCTTATTCATCCATCGTTTATCCTCAGAGCCTAAAGCAGTGCTAGATGCTCAATCAATATAGGTCAAATGAACGAATAAATCCAGTGTTATTTCCCCTATAGTCCCCTTCCTCATGTCATCAGAAGAAATTATTTTCAAGTTGTGAGAGTGATAATGCAATGAGGATTCTGGAAAAAGATATTTCTCCTCCTGAGTGGCGGGTCAGGTAGGCTTAGTGGAAGGTGAGAAGTATTTGCTTTCGGGAGTTCTATTGCATTTTCTTGGAGATATTTTCCTCTGTAAAGGCAGATGGGAAAACTTCCCTTGATCAGAGTCCCCAGGAGTGGGAAGTTTTTGCCTCTTTTCCCCAACTTTCTCAGTACATGTTCCCCCTTGCCACTGGCTTGACGAGCAATGCGTCATAATATGTCTAACTAAACAGTAGCCTGTGTGGCTTTGTCCAGGGCCCTGGGAAGCCTCCTAATCCTATTTTATATATTACTGAGGTGGGAGGGAACAATTCATAGCTTAGCTAATGAAGATGTTTAGTATGTGAAGAAATAAGTGCCCAATAGTCACTGCCACCAATCATTGTGTGGCATTTGGGGCAGGAGATATAGAAAAAGATGATAGCTCTTTGCCACATGATGGCCTATATCACTAAGCGTACACCTGCAAATGGTAAACTTATAATTCTTACCACTTTGATTAAGAAGCAAAGGGGGTCCTATTTATTTAACTCTTCCCATCTCTATTTCACAGAATTTCGCTGAGAACAGGGAGACTAACCATACTCACTCAGAGACACCTGCTTTGGCCCAGCGACCACACTTCCCATCCAAGGCATGTGACTGGTGGCCTTGGGCTTTTGAAAAGGTTGTAAGCACCCACTTTGTGGCAGTGTGTGCCCTGCTCTAGCCCCTTCATATGCAGTTTCAAATGTCAGTGGCTGCAATAACTTACTGTAAACATCCCACAAGGGTTTTGAACATAAGACATAGATTATATAATTTTGCAAAAGCAGAGATGTGTCAACTGTAAATCTCGGCTACCACAGAATATGTACCAAAGGCAGGGATTTTGCAAGATTCATGGCTGCCTTTCTGCAAAGGTAGTGAATTGCTCTAACCAGCCTTTGTGGCCTCGCTATACCAAGAGACCACTGCAGAGGGAGGGGGAGTTTCTAGAGGGTTACAAACCCCTCTCCATCTTTCATAAACCGCAACTTAATGTTTACCCCTGTCCCATGCCTGCACACATTCCTCTTTCCCTGTATAGATTTACCTCTTGGAAGCTCGAGGACCTCTGGGATATGGCGGTAGCTACCTCACTTGGGTGCCAACCATCCACCTCTGTAATCCAGTGATTTTCAACCAAGAGTGATTTTGCCCTGTCTTCCCCAGAAGACATTTGGTAACATCTGGAGACCTTTTGCTTGTCACAACCAGAGACTTTCTACTGGCATTAAGAGGGTCAAGGATGCTGCTAAATACCCTGCACAGGAGAGCCCCCTGCAACAAAGAATTATCCAGGCCGACACATTAGTGGTGCTAAGGTTAAGAAACTGCGTTGCAATCCATGACTGCCTCCTGGTCAGCAGTTCATAGTATGGAATTCAGTCCTGCTCTCTCCTCTTCTGCTGTTTCAAAAGAAGACATCCCCTCCACTTGCTTCCCACCTCCTCGGACATCTTTTTGCCCCCAGAGCTTCACTCCCAACAACATCCCCCTTTTCTCTGACACGCTTTATCTTTCCTCCTCCAATTCCTTATTTCCTCTTTGTCTGTACATATGAACCAGGCTTTCCTAACTTAGCAGGAACCCCCAACATAGAGATAAATTAATGACAACTCAAAACACCTCCTCTAAACCCTGTGAAATATACCCTCTTTCTTCTTTACTCCAAAATTTCTCCTGCGAGAAGAAGTGTCTTTGTCCCCTCCTCCCTCGTTACCCCCATTCTTTATTCTGGCTTCTTCTCCCTCAATCTCTTAAGTTTAGCGTAGACTTCAGGCAGCACTAGACATTCAGCATTGGTGACTCCTCGCTTTTTGATAAAGCTCTCTTCTTCCTTGGTTGCTATGTATGTATTCACCCACCTCTAAAGCTGCTCTGCCGTCTCGCTTTAATAATCATTAACTGACAATACATGGATAAAATTCAAAAGATTTGTTTTTTTTTTTAAACCAAGTTTTCTTGCCACATGGTGTTGATAACACAGCTCCCAGCATCTGATATGTGAATAGTAAATTGGCAATAGATTTTGGGTATCACTGGAAATCTCTTCCAACATCTTTATAAATCACAAATTGCCACCCTGCTCTGAGCCTCAGTTTCCTATAGCAAACTAATGAGGTGAAAGTTTATTGTGGCCACCTCTGTCTTTGACAGCCATTCTCCTTCCCAGCTTATGTGACACTGCCCCTCAGTGTTTCATCCACCAGTGTGGCTTCAATTTTTACTTTTGTACATATGAACCCTTTATCTAAATACCCAACCATGTCTTTTTCCTTAAAATCATAGAACACATCTATATTTTCTCTGAAATTCTTGAAATTATCTCATCTAACTAAACATTTGGTGGGACCTTTGGATTTTCACTGGCCTTTGCAACAGAAATGGCCAGACCGGTCTGCACATATGACCAGTTCCTGCCAAGCTGTGACCACCTGGTGGAACGAAGTGTTCTTTAATCACTCAGAGTCATGCCCATTCACCAAGATCTTGAATTCCCGGCCCACAGAAGCAACCCCCACTCCCTGAGCCTTTGCCATGCGACAGGTTCTCTCAGAACCTCTGCACCTCCTCAGAGACTACGCTTGCACTTGCTGGGCTCCTTCACACTCCAGACAAGGTGTGGTGCACTGACATCCTCCCATGTCATCTCCCTTTCTGCTGCCTGCTCCACTGTGATCACCTCTGTGCTGTGTTGGTGGTGGTGGCAGGCTGGGGTTCTTCTAAAGGGCCACAGGTTGCTCTTTACTGTGACTAGAAAGGCAGGTCAGTACCTCCCCAATGTCACTCATCTAATGTTTCTAAAATTTCCCACCTCTCTGCCCCCCAATGTATCCCCCTCCTTTCAAGGTTGGGGCACAGACTAGGAATGGAGAGGTTGAAATAAATCTAGGCATCTGATTTTATTCCTGATTTCATGCTCTCCTTTTCCCCTACCACCCCTCATATTAGAATAAGTGAGCTTCAGGGGTTTTCTTTCTTTTTGTCTGTGCCTAACCTGGCATAGAGTAAGTGCAATAGCCTCCACACCCACCTTGGAGGATGAGTTGATCCAGGCTATTCTAGCCCTTGGTGATTGAGTACTTTCCTTTATGAATGCCTATAGCACTTTGGCTCTGTAACACTCAAAAATAATACATTACTGTATTGTTAATTATATTATTACATCCGCATTCTACCTTTAAAACTTGGTTGCAAGAACTTCAAGGGCTGTAGACCCTGTCTGTGGTACCATAGGAAGATACTTGGTCTTTGTCCCCAGTTCCTGGCACAGAGCTCCTAAAATGCTTGGAATTTCCAGAGTGATAAGGGTTATAGAAATGTCTTTTGTTTCAATGAGGTGACTCTTGGTAGGCCCCTACAGAGTCTCAAGATGAGGATTGGCTGCTAGAAAGACCAAAGAATGATTAGAGGATTGGAACTTTCCCCAGCCTCTGGGGAGAGGAGAAGAGCTGGAGACGGAATGAATCACCAATAGCTAATGAACTAATCATGCCTAAAAAAAGAAACCTCCATAAAATACCCTAAATGGTGGTGGTTGGGGAGCTTCCAGGTTGGTGCACACCTCGATATGCTGGAGGGTGGTGCACCCAAAGAGAGTGTGGAAGTCCCGTGCATCCCCCAGCACCTTGCCCTGTGTGTCTCTTCTACTTGGCTATTCCTGAGCTGCCGCCTTTTTATTAAACTGATAAACGTAAGTAAAGTACGTTCCTGAGTTCTGTGAGCCTTTCTAACCAATTATTGAACCTGAAGAGGGGGTCATGGAAACCCCTGATTAGTAGTTGATCAATTAGGGGTACAGGAAGCCTGGGACTTGTGACTGACATCTGAAGTGGGGATGGGGGTGGGCAGCTTTGCGGGACTGAGCCCTTAGCCTGTGGGGTCTGCGCTAACTCCAGGTAGTTAGCGTCAGAATTGAATTGAAGTTTTAAACACCTGGTTGATATCTGAAGAATCAGAGAACTAGTTGCTGTGAGAAAAAAGAACCCTTTCATTTGTTATCAGCAGAGTTGTGATTAAAAACAGCTCATTGTTGTATACATTTTTGCAAAGCTTGGAAGTATACCACGCATTTCAGTAGTTTTGATAGATTCTCTGCGAATGTCAGAGAAAATGCTTTGGCAATCACTGGGGGCAAGTTAGGGGAAGACATTGTGGTCATTTTGAGTTGAAACTGAAGAAAAGAGTCAGAAACTACTAGTCAAACTTTCTTCCCACGTGAAGTTCTTCCATTCCCTATTATTGGAAGCTGTTGTTGCATTTTGTTTAAGTCCATGGGAACCACATGAGCCATAGATTGTTTACCTCCACCATTCATCTATCATTCAGATATATTGTCTTGATTTCCAAAGAGTAAAATGTGGAGAGAAACAGTCCAGTATATTTCCTGGGGAATAGAAGACTGATGCTTTCTCTTTCCTTCTCCTTGCTTCTACCATCCAGCTACATGCCGCTGTGAGGTCACCCCAGCTAACTCACCAGTAAGTTCATGGATGGAAGGAAGGTAGACCAAGGCCACTGCATTTGGTATAAGTAGTTGCATTTCACTTTCTTCTCAGAGTCCCCCTGTATCTGTTGTGTCCAAAGGGAATATAAACTCTGAATTTATTAGAAACTCCACATGGTGGCCACCTGTTGCAGATACAGCAGTTGGCTCATTCACCTCCATTCCAACCCCCTTATAACACTCTTTGCATTAGTGGTGCTGTGGCTTCCAGAACAGCAGCTTTACTAACATCTAAGAACTTGTTAGAAATTCAAATTCTCTTGCTCCACCCCACATTCTCTGAATCAGATGTGCTGGCAGTGGCCTTTGCAATCTGTCCTAACAAACCCTCCAGGTGACTGTGATGCTCCCTAACATTGGAGAGCACTGCTGCCCATCTTGTTACCGAAAGTGCAGTCTGCAGCCGCAGCATCACCTGGGAGCTTGTCAGAAATGCACAACCTTGGGCCCTACCTCAGACTAGTTGAGTCATTTTTACAAAATGCCCAGATATTCATGCATATAACAAATTTTGAGAAGCCATGCCTTGCATCTCTTATTCAGCACTGGCTATACGTGGGATTCACCTGTAGTTCTTTAAAAACAAAAAACAAGAAAACAGAAAAAATACCGAATCCACAGAGATTTTGGTTTACTTGTTATGAGGTGTAGCATGGTGTTTGGACTGCAAAAGCTCTCCAGGTAGTTATAATTTGCAGCAAACTTTGAGAACCATTCCCTCGTGTCATGCTAGAAACTGAGAACTAAATATTATATTTTCCAGCCAACTTATGTCTTCAAATGACCTAACTTCCTGCAAGTAAAGGTATTTAGCATGATTTGAAAGACATACATGAAATAGAGTATGACCCCGCAGCAGCTCAGGTGTGCTGGTGTTCACCTCGGGCTTCCCAGGTGTCGAGAGGTGGGGTGTCTATTGAGCTGGGGTGGATCTCAGCAGAGCTGCAGGGGAACTAGAGCCTGCAGTTGGAATGGAAGCTCCCTGATTTCCTGGGTCCCTGACTGTGTGACAATGGAGATAGCAGTTCTCCCCGTGGGCGCATTCTGCTGTGTTGTTCTATAAGTTATCTGTGAGTCAGCCTAGAACCCTTCTATCTATTTTATAAGTATTTAATTTCTTTAAATCCTTTTCCTCTTAAAACAGCTAGAGTGGCTTTGTTATCTACTACTGAACTCTGACTGTTCCAGCTATGGAAAATATACATTCACGTCAGTGCGAATCATTGATTATTCACAAGGTGACGGAATCGAGCTGTGTTTTGTGTAGTATGAGCCCATTTCTTTCCATTTAAAAATTGTATTTTTATCATCGGAAACAAAAATTAGTCACAAGAAAGCTGCTCTGCAATCCAAACTTATGCTCTTTGTTAAGAACAGCTTTTTTTCTAAGTGTTCTCCCCACCCTTCCCATCAGTGCACGACCCTCCCTGGCTAGAGTGCCCAAGTCATGTTTGCGGTGATTATAAAATCTGTGTACTGACACCCTGTCCAAGTCTTAAAAGCCCTGCCCACTTAAAAAGGCATAGATGATTCCTTCATTGTCTGGCTAAGAAACGTTATAAAATGATTTTTTTCCACTTATTTTGGGGGTCAGAACCAAGTATGAGTTTTAGCCTGTAAGTTCACATATCTGCTTTCACATCCACAAAGAAAGATACCCAAATTTAGTAAAAAGCCATGCTTTTATTTTCAAATGATACTTTTGGATGACTAAAGCCTTTTCCATTAGGCATCTCTGATTTTTCACACATAATTTCTACACACAAGGGGTAACAATGGCTTTCTGTGTCAAGAACTGACTGTGCGGCATGGAGGCCAATAGAAAGCTAGAAAGCTGGGAAGGGAGAGGGTCGTAGGAAGACTGAGGGCGAAAGGCCCAGCAAGAACAAAGTAACCACAGGCTCCTTGCACATGTGAGATAAAAGTTACCAATAGGCACCCTACGCTGCATTTTAAATTCAATTTTTAATTTTTTTCTTTGTTTCCTATTTATTAAAAATCACTGTGACAATGACTATAATTAATCACAAAGTTATTTTTAATGTTTTGTCTAAATTTTTTTTGCATTAATTTTTTCAAGTCAAAGCAACCAAACAAAATGGAAAGATGTATAATCCCTTGAGAACAAATGCAAATGAGCCAATAAATAGATTATAAATCATACTTTATCCATTCCTATCCATTCTAGCAGTTTTAGAAAAAAAAATATTCAGATAAAAATGTACACTTACAGGAGATTTTTTTTACAATAATTTATAATTAAAGTATGTTCAGTGAAGTAATTACAAGTCTGCCATATCATTTTATGTTACCCTTTTACATGTCAAATTTGATATTAGTTTTTTTCCCCACATTTTCTGGATGTCCCCTTCCATGTTGGAGGTTAGAAGTTATTGAAGCATTCCTTAAAAGCCGTTGAGACAGAATCTCCTTCACAGGGACTCGCGGGCACACTATATAGGATTTTCACATGCTGACTATTATTTTAAAGAAGCAGAGTAGCCAAGGTGAATGGGCCGTGCTTAATGAGACCGTCCCAAGTGATTTTTGTAGATTATCTCATTGCGTTTCCCGAATCGGGCTCCATTTACTAGCAAAGGAAACAGAGTATGCGATTGAAGACAATTTCTTACCTGTGCTCTCCCAAGTAAGGAAGCTTCCTTTTCTCATAGCATTTGCTTTCTTTGCAAAATCATCTCAAAGAACAGCCCCCATCATACAATAACTTCAGTCCTGAATGGAGTTGGGGTAATGTGCACTTAGATTTGCACTTTTAAGAGAGGTACAAGGAGAGACTTGGCAGCCTAAATTCAACTGCGACTACTGCGATCTTTTCAAGCCAGGATTCTCCTTGGATATGTGAGCATCAAAGATTATCTTCATGTACAGTCAGTTGGTGCTGAACCCCACATGGAAGTTCACATGTACTTAGAGACACAAGCTTTACTTCCCCTCTCCTATACCATGGGTGTTTGTCATTTGTATTTGTTGTTGGATTTACGCATTTTTTTCTTCACTGGTTGTAGAGGTTTGTGGCTTTCCTTTTAAGTTTGCAAAACTTTGGTACAAAGGAAATTCTAGAACACCAAAACATTTTTCAAATAATTTCAAAATGAACTGTATCCCCAACTAATTTGATCTGTAGGAAATAAAGAACAAAGGCTTGTTAACAGAGAACTTTAAAATATAATATAATTACTTACACGTGCAAACATGTTTAAGCGTGGGTTCTCAATGGAGGCACATCATGCAATACTTTCATGCTCTGTTTTTGTCCATTAAAAAAATCCCTGCACCATATGCAGGTGTGATTATACCACCAACTGCCAATTCTGACTGGCTCAAGGATCCTTTTAAAAATGTCCAGATGGATATGAATGAGGGATTTGGCAGTTAAACTATAGAGTCCAACATATTCCTTTTAAGGACTAAAGCACTGAAGAAAAATATCGATGTTTTCCCCCAACTCTTAAATAGATTTCAAAAGAACACTTTGGTTTTTAAACTGGGGCTATATTTCCTCTTTTTTTTGACTATCAGGATAAACTTTGTTGCCACTTTTATTACTTTCCTTCAGTCCAAATATCTTACTAACAACACCAAAAAAATTGGAGAGGTGGATAAAGAAAAAAATGAGTAAGAAATTGGCTTTGAGGTGACCTGGTGTCTTTAAATGAGGTATAGTGAAAGGGAAATGAAGAAATGGCATCTTAGCTACCCTGGGCAGTTCCCCAGAGCCTGCCATCTGCCCTCCAGGGACTTGGTTTACAGGACAAGGACATTTAAACAGAACAGAAGGACAGGAGGTACCTCCTTGATTCTTGATATTTTGAATCACAAACATACACATCTGCCACCCCCAAGTGAACAAGGCTCAGCGGAAATTTGCTCTCAGCCCTGTGTGGGAAAGTGGAGCCATGAACATCACAGCTACTATTTTCCATTGCCCTGATTTAAAGTTTTCAGTGATATTCAGGAAACACCAGACTATCCATCATTTTTTTCATATAACTTGTGTGGTAGATAGTGCATAGATTATCCTCATCTAATGTGCTACACGGGGCTTCCTTCCTGAAGACAGGAGCATCTGCAACACGTCTCTGGAGTATCACCCAGGGCAGGGCTGCCAACAAGATAGCTGTCTGGTTGAAGGGAAGTAACTGGCCCTGCCCAACGACAGACAGAGCATATGTAGGTGTTCAGACATGGGGAGGAGACAGAAAAGAGACAGTGCTTTTAAAATTATCTGTGGGAATAAGATCAGGACGACACCAAGGATATCTGCTTTCACCACTTCTATTCAACATTGTGCTGGAGGTGCCAGACAGTGCAACATGACCAGAAATGAATGAACGAATAAAAATAAAAGACATCCAGATTGGAAAGGAAGAAGAAAAACTATCATTATTCACAGATGACATGATCAACTATGTAGAAAATCTGATCAAATCCACACAAAAATAGCTACTGGTACTAACAGATGAAGTTTATATACTAGCAAGGAACAATCAGAAATTGGAAAAAATTTTCACTTAAAACAGTATAAAAAATATGACATACTTAAGACTAAATCTGACAAAGGATGAGAAATATCTGTATATTGAGAGAAATTAAAGATCTAAGTAAATGGAGAAATATTCCAAAATGTAGAAATATCATAGCAGTACTCAATATTGTTAAGATGTCAGTTTTTTTCAAATTGTTCAGGAGATTCAGTGCAATATCAATTAAAACCTCATCAGTTAGCAAGCTGATTCTAAAATTCATATGTAAATGCAAAGGACATAACATAGCCAAAATAACTTTGACAAAAAGAACAAAGTTGGAGGACTAACATGACCTAATTTCAAGACTTATTATAAAGCTACAGTAATCAAATAAAATTGATATAAAGATTGACAAATGGATCAATGGAACAAAATTGATAGTCCAGAAATAGAACCACACATACATGGACAACTGATTTTGACAAAGCGTAACAGCAATTAGTGTAAAAGAAATAGTCTTTTCAAAAAATGGTACTAGTCTTTTCAACAATTGGTTATTCATATACAAAAACAAATAAACTCTAATCCACAACTCATACCATATGTAAACATTAACTCAAAAAGATCATAGACCTGAATAGGTTTACTAACCGCAAACAACAAAACTTCTAAATAAAGCATAACTGAAAACTCTTGTGACTTGGGCTTAGGCAAATATTTCTTAGCTAGAACACCAAAACGTAATCCATAAAATAATAAATTAGTAAGTTGAGTTTCATTAAAACTGAAACCTCAAACTATTGGAGAACACTACTAAAAAATTAAAAAACAAGCCACAGACTGGGAGAAAATATGTGCAAATCATATATCTGATAAAAGACATATGTAGAATATTTAAAAAACTTACAAAAATCACTAAGAAAATAACCCAGTTAAACAATGAACAAAAGATCCAAAGGGACACTTTACCAAAGAAAATATATAAAGATAAATAAGCACATGAAAAAGCATTCAATATCATTTGTCATTAGAGAAATGCAAATTAAAAACAAAAGGAGATGCCACCACACAACTGTGGGAATGACTAAAATTAAAAAGACTGACTATAGCCAGTGTTTACAAGGATGTGGAGAAATTGGAATCTTTATATACTTCTGGTGGGAATGTAAAAAGGTACAACTACTTTGGAAAACAGTTGGTGTTTCCAACTGTTTCTTAAAAATTTAAACTGTATGTACCATATGTTACATATGTTACCATATGTTTAACAGTTTCTTAAAAATTTAAACATGTATGTACCATATGATACATTCTATTCCTAGATGTTTATGCAGGAGAAATGAAAGTTGTCAAAGAAACAAAGTTTTAACAAATTGAGTTTAATGATCTAAATGACTTTTATTAGTGATTCACGAATCAGGCAGCCTCCCATCTATGAACTAGAAAGCTGCTCTGCTGAGCTGAGCCTAGAGAGTGGGCTTTGTAGGAAGATAATAGCTTAAGAAAGCAGAAGACAGGCCGGGTGCAGTGGCTTATGCCTGTAACCCTAGCACTCTGGGAGACCAAGGTGGGAGGATTGCTTAAAGCTGGGGGTTCAAGACCATACCAAGCAAGAATAAGACCCTGTCTTTACAAAAAATAGAAAAATTAGCCAAGTGTGGTGGCGTGCACCTGCAGTCCCAGCTACTCAGGAGGCTGAGGCAGGAGAATTGTTTGAGCCCAAGAGTTTGAGGTTGCAGTGAGCTGTGACGATGCCACAGCACTCTGGCCCTGGTGACAAAGGGAGACTCTGTCTCAAAAAAAAAAAAAAAAAAAAAGAAAAGAAAAGAAGAAGAAAAGAAAGCAGAATAAAGAAAGAAAAAGTGAATTGATCATTTCAAAGTTACTTTCCTTATAAAGCAGAGAGAACTGCCTTATCATGCTAGCTGAAGTAGACTAAGCTCCTTTCTGTTAGTTTGATTACGTGGTATCTAGCATTAGTGACTCTATTCTGGTTTGATCTGGTCACGCCCAGTATAAGAGCTCAGGCCAAAACAATAGGCTCTCACAAATTTTATTTAACAAGCCTATGTCCTACAAAGACTTGAGCATGGATAGTTATAGCCAAAAACTAGATATGACCCAAATGTCCATTAATAGGAGAATGAATAAATAAACCACAGTATATCCATACAAGGGACTATTACTCAGCAATAACAAGGAATCAACTACCTTATGAGCTACAACATGGGTGAATCTCGGAATAATTATGCAGAATGAAAGAAGCCAGATAAAACCGTATGGTTTTCTAGGATTTTTTAAAATCCTAGAAAGAGCAAATGAATCAATATGAGAGATCAGTGGTTGCCTGGGAGTCTGAGGAGGGAGGCGTCACAAAGAGGCATGAATTAAACTCTTGGCAGTGATGAGTATGTTCATTATTTTGATTGTGGTGATGGTTTCACAAAGAGATACATATGTCAGAACTTAACAAATTGTATGCTTTACAGATGTAAAGTTTACTGCATGTCAATTATACTTTAATAAAGCCGTTTTAAAAAAAGACTTCGGGGGAAAATCCCTTTCTGCTTGCAGTCTGCCTACACCTCTTTGAAATGAATGGTCAGAGTGACGGCCGATGCTCTTACTTTCCTCGTGCGATAGCAGCTTCCTCTCTGAACTCTCATTTATGTTTTTACAGGATTCAAAGAATTCCACCATTTTTCCAACATATTGTTTTAACCTCCCCACCTTTCAGTTTTCAGTGTTAAGGATATTACTTTGCCCTCTCTGTGTTCATTCTTCCCTTGCCAGCTCCTTCCAGAAGACAGTTGAATCTCTATGCCTTTTTGTAGACAGTAAAGGAATTGCCTTTTCACAGAGCCATGACATTTGCCATGCGGATTTGTGGGAAGAGACAAAATGAACTAGATCTTCTTCACCAGGGAGCATGTCAAGGACAAATCCTCTGGGTTTTCCCTTTCTTTTTCTTCACATGTCTTGCCTGGCCCTGAGGCCCTTGGGTGCTTGTGCTTTGTGGGTCACACTATCAACCACACAGAGGCACAGCCTCATGCTGGCTTGGCTGAGGATGCTCACTCCAAGTCAGAACTTTTCCACTCACAGCACATCTATTGTGGCTGAAGAGAAATTCCTCTTATATTCCTTTTTAGCAACACTTCCTTGTTTACCTCTGTGTTGTGTGGATTTAACTGGGTATGGAGATGGCAGCTCACTCCTATAATCCCAGCACCTTGGGACGCCAAGGTGGGAGGATCGCTTGAGACCAGCCAGGGCAACATAGCAAGATCCCATCTCTACAAAAAATTTTTGTAAAAAATTAGCCAAGTGTGGTGGCCTGTAATCCCAGCTACTTGGGAGGCTGAGGCAGGAGGCTCATTTGAGTCCAGGAGTTTGAGGTTGCAGTGAGCTATAGTCACACCGCTGCACTCCAGCCTGGGCGTCAGAGTGAGACTCCGTCTCTGTAAAAAAAAAAAAAAAAGGAAAAGAAAGAAACACTTGATATGAAATTTAGCAAAAATCACTCCAAAGGAAATTTCAATTATTCAGTTGACTGCGTTTTTTCTCATTTAGTAAAATATGAAACATTTCAACCTTCAAACTTTTCATTTGGTGTGTTTTTCCTTAAGGTCTCATTGGTATTAGATCATTAGAGCCTTGATTTTTTTGTATTTCACGTGGGGAAAGTAAAAGACATTGAAATAGGAAATAATCTCTAAATATTTTCAGAGCTTGGGTAGCCACAGTCTTTTGTTCTGCTCAGTTCCTTTTGGAAATGATCAGAAAGAGATTCTTCCCAAGGGGGCAAAAAATCACTTGCTGTAAAAATCTAAGTCTGAACCCTTTTGAAATATTGTTTTAACTAGTGAAAAGTTTACCCTGATTATTTTTTTCTTGACAGCTTAAGGGACTACTATTGGTTAGACAATAAAGGAAATAAAAAGTGGTATTTGTGTGGTGGGTAACTTTGGGCAAATAAATTGCCCCCCCTGTGCCTTGGATTTTTTAATTTTTAAATTGGGCATAAATGGTTTCTTGAAAAATTGTTTCATGTTGAACGTTTGTACTCTATGTCTGAGTCTTCATCTCTTCATTCTTCTACAGCAGCACAATCAATAGCAAAGCTTCTCGATGCTTTGCTTTCCAAAACAGATGTCTTCTAGTAATAAAATATTAATTTATTGTTATGCAATATTTGAGTAATATAGAAGAAAGAATGTAACATATAGGTATGTCAAAAGTATAATTAAAAAAACGAACACCTGTGAACATACCACCAACTGTCGAAGTTACATTTGTATATCTCAATCGATCCTACATACCCCACTGCTTCATTTTCTTGCTGTTTTTTCAAACACCTCTAATCTTGAATTTAGGGACTATGCTGACAAGGCACGAGTCCACTCCTCAGCCTTGGTGTCCTGGAAATACTCTTCAGCTCTGCCCTTAGGCTCTGATGCCTTCCCACTTTGAACATGAAGTTGGGCATTTACACTGTTACTGATAGCTCCCTGTCTATATTCTTCCTGGTAGCTGTGGGCAGTGGAGGATCACGTGTCCCACCTACTTGACTTCTAGAATGAGATGCTATCTGTGCATATTCCTTAGCAAAGTTATTCTCTCTGTCTTTCGCCCCTTTCTATTTTGCTTAAACTCTCCTTCTCTTTTAATAAATGTGGATGCATGTTATGTTTTGAGATTCTTTGGGTAATATTAAAATATTGATTTTAATTAATAAATTAGTATTTAATATTAAATTAATATTCAATTTAATAAAAATTTATATTTTAATATTGCCCAAAGAATCTAAATAACTTTAATTAATATTTAACGTAATATTTATTTTTACAAAGTAAGCCATGTCACATTTTCTGACTAGTCATAGACAAAGGCCTCCTGAATGTTTACTTTTTGCCAGGCACTGAACGGGGTGCTGTGGCTACAAAGATAAACACAACAATGAGTGGACAGAGAATAATCAGGGGCCTCCCTGCCATGCGATGAGTTCTACACGGAGATTACAGACACCGGGAAGTGAGGACGTAATGGTGAGAAAGTAATGGGCTCTGGTTGGAAGGGTCAGAAAAGCAGCCACAGAGGCGGCAACAGTTCAGCGGGGGAGTTTGCCCTTGGAGAAATGGAAGGAAGGCAGGCAGGACAAACCGAGGGTTCCCGCGGTGACTCGGTGGAATGCCCTGGGCTGCTGGAACATTCCCCTTGGAAGCCACAAGCTACCTAGCAGGCTGGGCAGAGGTAGAGTGGGACTGAGAAAAGTTCGAAGGAACAGCCTCCCTCTTCCACTGTTCTGCAGGGAGGAGGAGAAGCTCACTTGGCGCACGCCCTCTGTGCTGTGGGTCGCCCTGACTCAGGATTGCACGGCATGCCCTGGCAGACTTGGGTGCGTCCTGCTGCAAGCCACGTGCTTAACTCTCCCATCGCCAGTGAGTAATGAGCCGAGGTCAGAGGCTGTTCTCACAGGGGCCTTAAGGGCATATACATGGCAACCCAATTCTTTGTGCTATCGGGCAGCTAGAATGTGTAGGAAAGGCACATCCCCACGCCACGCTCCAGCCAGTACTCTCACTGCCATCCCACTAAACAGTGAATGCAAATCCCTCCAAGTTCTGATTGCTTGGAATTTTATCCCCTTCCTGCTCTTGGATGGGAAAGGGTGGGTGAAAATTAGCAAGTAAGAATGACACGCTTGTTGCCCGAATGCCGGAGAGTCCTGCGTGCCCCAAAATCAGATCCGTGGAGTGAAGACTTTTACGTCTACTTCCTACTTTTGCCTGGGAGGATCGTTACTTTAGTGCTGACTTACTTTTTCCCTTTCTTTCCACTCTGAGTGACTGAGACTCATGGACTTTGACTCTCAACCCCAAATTCTAAACTTGTCTCAAAAGTAAAAATAAGTTGGTAATCTTTCATTTTATGTCCCCTCAACTACCCTTTCTCGGATTGACACGACAGCTAGACTCCATCTGGAAAGGACTGGAGTCCTGGGGACATGCTACTTTCCTACATTTACCTCCCCTGGTGTGAACAGAGCCAGCCTACCGCCTTTCTCTGGGGTCTGTTTTTGAAGCCTTGTGCCTTTATGGTGCCAATAGCACTTTGGGGAAATTTAATGGCTGCTGGTAAAGGCTGCTAATCTCTGACGGCTCAGGTGAGGCAATGTGAGCAGGTGAGCAGGAGCAATTTCTTCCATCAGGCACCTGCCAACAGTCTCTGCCAAGTACCTCACTTCAGCTAATTGAGTGGCGAAGGAATTAAGCAATAATGGTTTGAAAGAGAAACTGACATATAAAACAAAAGCCATGCTACAAATGAAGGAAAAGTCAGACTTTTATTATAAGCACCCTTTGCCCTATACCCCTTCCCTATCTAGCTGGGAAGGAGCTAGCAAGTTCGTGCTGGTGGTCCCATAACACACTAAGGAAACGCATCAAATATTTTAAGGTCTGTTTTAATGTGAAAGCTGTACATTGAAATCGAATGCGAATGTTGCTGGTAAAATTCCATTAGTTTTTTTTTTTTTCCAAATGATTTGTCTTATAATTTTTGGTGTAGAGTTAAATTAGAAGTGGAAAAGGTAACTTATAGTGCAGTGTTCTTACATAGCTTAAGGGTTCCAACAGTTATTATGTCTCACAAGTGCCTTAAAAAATAGCACTATTATTCATGTCTCATCTCTCTCAGTTTTTAATGTGCTATCCCACTTACAGGCTATACTTTGAAGGAAGTTGAGGTCTTACTCTTTAAATTCTGATTTGGAGGCATGAAAAGAACGTGGGCTTTAAAGTCAGATCGGCACATGTTTAACTCTTGGCTGTGCCGATGAGTAGCTGAGTGACATCTGAAATACTATTGAATATCCTCAGGCCTCGTTTTCTCATAAGTACCACGTAGATCAGGTGTTGCCAAACTTTTTCTGTAAAGAGACAACTAGTAAATATTTTAGGCTTTGCAGAAAAAAAAAATGGTCTCTGTTGCAACTACATACTCAATTTTGCCTTTGTAGCACAAAAGCAGATGGAAACAATACATAAACAAATGAGTGTGGCTGTGTTCCAATAAAGCTATGTACAAAAACAAGCTACAGGCTGGATCTAGCCCATAGGCTGTAGTTGGCTGACCCCTGACACAGATAATGATGTCCATGGCTCAGTGATGTTGTAAGGATTGCACACTATAAGATAGAAGGTGTGATTAGAGCAGTGCCTGCCATGAAGCCACCTCAAAGACAAGGTAGGTTCCCTCACTCTGTGCCTCTGTGACTCCCTTATCTGCCACTCATGGTTTGAGTGAGAATGTAAACAGGTAAGGGGATGTCTTTGTCAGCAGGCTTCAGACTGTTCTGGACAGAGTTTCTTTTTGCATCCTTCTTATTATGTATGAAAGTACTTTTAAAGCTCTGAGCACAGTGGAATGCCAATTGTTATTTTTCTTCCTCCCTGATCTCACGGCAAGAAAAAAGAAAAGGATTCCCAAAGGAAGTGACCCCTTGGCCCAGGACAGCCTCTTGATTAAATCTTCCTGTTAGAGCTTTGAGAAAAAAACAGAGTCGATTGGATGGTGTCTTCTCCACTTTCTGAGTAAGAGTTTTCTGATTTTGTTTTCTGGTTTTGTTTCTGATTCTGTTTCTTTTTATAGAGAGTTTTTTTCTATCTGGATGGATAAAGAAGGTTAAAGTACATGTAAGATTTTAGTTTGAGAAAGATATGGCATAGCTGAACAATTTCTATTCAAGCCTTAGCCCAACATGACAAGATGTGGAAGATTTCTGAGAACGTATCTGTTGCTATTGAATTGATATCAAAAAATAGAAGCTACTTTATCATTGGTTTAGAGAGTAATCCTAAAAATAACATTTATTGGGAGTCTTTTATTTTTCAGAAAATGATGTTTCTACTCTAGAAAATATGGAAAATGGAGGAACGTACAGAGGCAAACAAAGGAACAAAACAAAAACAAAAACAAGAAAACCAGACCTTCTTCTCTTCATCAAATGTTGACATTAGGCCTTTTAATTCTTCTCATCTTTTACAGTAGATGAACACTCTCTCCATCCTTTTAGTTTACAATATTGGACTCATCTCCTATGATACGGTCATAGGATTCCTTTGTAAGCTGCTCTTTTTACAATAATAACATAAAGTGAGCACATTCCCATGTCTTAAAAAACCTCTTCCAACATCATTTTTAATGGCTGCAGAGGCCCCCGGGGATTGAGGTAACACATTTGGAGGCTGATCTTTCAAGACTGTCTTTAGGACCTTTCACTCCTCCTTAACACCTTTGTCATAGTTAGAAAAAATAAATTTGAAGGAGTGAAGTCTCACCTCAGTTTGTCTGTTTCGTAAAGCGATGAAAGGTCTGGTGCAGAAGAATCTAAGATAACGGGATTGTCCTCTCCGGCTGGGTCAGGGCTGAAGTGAAGCAACTGAGCACAGGTCTACGTGGCACCCAGGAGCAGGGTCCCTGCGTTAGCCACCAGCCAACCTGTTCTTGGGGGCATTGCCTCAAACACAGGGCTGCGTGGTGACAATTCAGGAGTTGACAGCATCTGCTCGTGTTGTACAGTCACCACATGCGTGCCCTGTCTTGATTAATTGGGTTGTTTCATCTTAGACATTCTCCTGTCACAGAACATCCTGTGCTTGTCCCAGTGATAATGAGTTGCCCCAGGGATAACCTCTTCAGAACTAATAAATCTGTAATTCTTAGAATATTGAATGCATCCACACCTCTCTAAAGATACAAAGCAATGCAGCTGTGCATTAATAACATTTAACATTATAACATTTGTATCTAGATGGATAGGAAATGTTATACTTTAGCAATTAACTCTTCTCTTTGTGGCATTAATGAATGAGATTAGAATTGGATTTAAGGATTTGTTAAATGACAAAGTCTAGTGACCTTAATTACTCTAATGCCTTTCCTAATCTTATCTGACCTGTGTCAATGAAATGCATTTCCAGCACATAGAATGGTAAGGGTTATTATTTTGTAATGAGTAAACTGCTAGTCAGAACTCTAATGTTAAAAAAAATAGAATGAGAAATAATGGAACATAGACTAATTTATGCACAAATCTCCAAAAAAAAAAAAAAAATTACCACTTACCATCTCCTCTCAATCCTTTTTGAATTTTTAAATGAAAATTGCTTTCTTGTTCCTCCAATTATAAAAGTTTTACTCACTTATTGTGAAAACAAGAGAAGCTTTCAAAGAGATGAAGTAAAACCTCCCCTAAATCTGAACACCCAGATGTAATCAGTGTTCACATTTTTATTTATATCCTTCTGGGAATTTTTTTCTATGTATATACACATAGAAATATGTATGTATTTTTCTAATGTATAGAAATGGGATCATGTTATACATATTATTTAATAGCATTCTCCTTTTCGTGCTAAACAAGACATCCTGGGCTGGTAGTGTTCCTCTTCCTTCCTTTCGTCCACAAGGATTTAATTGCTGTTGGTCCTCCTCAGAACAGCCACCACCTCCCCAACTTCTTGGGGTCTCTCCCCAAGACCCACTACGGAAGACAACACAGCCTCCCTGGATTCTGCCTCGTTCACTCTCCGTGAACCCCAACACATGGGCCATTTACTGCTAATTGAATAGAAAAACAGAAGGATATAAAAACAAAAACCTTGGCAGGTTTTATAGGTTTGACATGTTAAGACTTTCCTGGTTCCCTGGCCGGGTGACATAATACTTCGGTGGCCTGAAGGCTAATTGTTTGTCATATTTCATCCTGGGCAGAAAGCGTCCCAAACTCCCCCTCACTCAGGCCTTTTCCTACCTTCAGCCTCTTAAGATCAGTGATTCTCAAACTATCTGAGGAGAATATTAAGTTGTATTGTGTGTGTGTGTTTTGCTTTTTTTTTTAAGTATTGTTTTTTTGTGGTGAGATATACATAACATAAATTTACCATCTTACCCATTTTTAAGTATACAGCGCAGTGGCATTAAGTACATTCACACTGTTGCACAATCATCAACACTGTCCATTTCCAGAACTTTCTCATCTTCCCAAACTGAAACTGTACCCATTAAACACTGATCCCCTATTCTCCCCACCCCCTGTCTCTGGCACCACCATTCTACTTTCTGATTCTGTGAATTTGACTATTCTAGGTACTTCACAATAATGGACTCATACAGTATTTGTACTTTTGGGACTGGCTTATTTCACTTAGCATAATGTCCCTAAGGTTCATCCATGTTTTCCCGTGTGATAGAATTCCCCTTCTTTTTTAAGGCTGGATAATATTGCATTCCCGTGTTGTTCACCCATTCATCCATTGCACACTTGGGTTGCACACTTGGGTTGCATCCACCTTTTGGCTATTGTGGATAATGCTGCTATGAACATGAGTGTCCAGGTATTTGTTTGAGTCCCTGCTTTCAGTTGTTTTGGGTATAAACCCAGAAGTGGAATTGCTAGGCCATATGGTAATCTGTTTGTGAATTCCTGAGGAATCATCACACTTTTTTCCTTAGTGGCTGCTCCTGCTTCTATTCCCATGAGTGATGCCCAAGGTCCTCAGCTTCTTCACATCTTCACCAACGCTTGTTATTTTTTGGAGTTTTTTGATTACAGCCATTTTAATGGACATGAGGTGGTATCTTATCATGCATTTGATTTGCATTTCCCCAGTGATTAGAAATGTTGGCATCTTTTCATGTGTTCATAAGCCATTTGCATACAGTAGTCCCCCCTCATCTACAGGGGTATGTTCCAAGATCCCTAGTAGATGCCTGAAACCTCAAATAGTATCGAATTTGATTGCTCTCAATCGAAACATGTTAATGTTCATATCTCCCACCCACAAATTTAATGCCTTTTCTATCCTAACTAAGCATTTATCATGTGGTCAACTGTGAGTAACTAAAACCGTGAGAAGCAAAACTGCTCATAAGGGGATACTATTCTATCTTCTTTAGAGAAATGTCTATTCAAGTCTTTTGCTCATTTTTTTATTCAGGTTGTTTGTTGTTGTTGTCTTTGATTTGTTTTGTTTTTAACTTCTCTTCCATCACAGGTTGATACTTTTATAAAATACAGTAAAGTTATTACCAATGAATTACTGGATATCAAGATGAAGAATTTCAAGATGATTCTAGAATGGTTGCTTCTAGGTATAATGAAGTAAAAGAGACTGATTCATTCTTCCACTTAAAGCAATTAGAAAACCAGAAAAATATATGAAGTAATGTTTTGTAGATACTGGATACAATACCATGCAGACATGTGATCCCTTCAGAAATGGTGCTATGGTTTGAATGTATGTGTCCCTCCAAAATTCATATATTGGGATTTGAACCCCAGTGTGATAGTATGAGGCGGGGCCTTTAGGAGGTGATTGGTGACCTTATAAAAGGGCTGGAGAGAACTAGCCAGGCCCCCCTTTTTGCCCTTTGTTTCCTCTGCCTTGGAAGTTCATCCTCTCTGGCTTTTCTGCCTCTTCTGCCATGTAAGATGCAGCAAGAAGGTCAGCACCAGACACCAAATGCTGGCACTTTGATCTTAGGGTTTCCAGCCCTCAGAACTATAAGAAATAAACTGCTGTTCTTACGAATTACTCAGTCTGTGGTATTTTTGTTATAGCAGCACAAACAGACCAAGACAGATGAGGAATAAACAAAATGAAACCTACTATTACCTGGGCTTTCTGCTAGGAGGCAGCCTAAACACACACCTTCAGGGATCACCTGGTGAGGTGACTGCCTGCCAGCACGGTGCCTGCCACAGTGGGAAGGAAAACAGTGAAATCCAGCACCCAGCAATGAAACTTCATGCTCCATGCTCTCCAGAATCCTGTTAAAAATTACCAGGTATGCAAAGAAGCAGGAAATACAATCCACAGGCCGGAAAAAAAAAAACAACTGTTAGAAGATGAATTATATTAAAAATAAAATGGAAAAAAGACATATAAAATATAAGGCCCTGTTTCTTTTAATTATTAGATTTAATGGATATTAAAACATTACTCCCTCAAATTCCTATAAAAGTTTCTAAGTGCTTCCTCCCAAGATTCATATTATCACTTCATGAACTGGTAACAATTCACAGACTGTCACCTGGTCCCCGGACCACACAGTGTGTAGCCCTGTTTGGATCTTTTAAAAAGAAAAATTTAATACCCCCAGCAGATTGACTCGAATATGCAGTCAGGGCAAAAAAAAAAAAAATCACATTGGAATGTACAGCCACTCAAGAATAGGGACGAGTACCCTACGGTGGTGTATCCTGAACTGCGTCTCCGGGGACCCCAGACCGAGCGGCTCCCATCTCAGGGGGCTCGCCACACCGTTCCAGACGGCAGGGAGACACGCGAGGTAAAGGCCTGAGTTTTGGAGTGAAGTGTGGCAGGGAAATTTATGGAAGGCCTAATTAGCAGTCGTTTTAGATAAGCAGAGACACAAGGTTTTAAGTAAAACCCTTCAGAGCCTAATTATTTCCTCTTTCAGCATGGACTTCAGAGGAGACTGCACTAAATCATTCTGGAAATAGGTCCTCAGTTCACAAGATGCTGAGAACTAATTATTTAATGCACTGAATCTCGTACACGTTGTAACTACTAAGTATGAAGACGTGGTTAGAAGAGCTACCACCGGGCCCTTTACCAGCCACGGCCTCCTCTCAAGCAAATGTCCGTAGAGACGCTGTTCCAGGGGAGAATGGGGAGTTTCACGTCCTGTTAATTAACAGTGGTTTTCCCTCACGGTCGTCAACATTGCTGCTCAGCCTGCCCCGGTTCAAAACTGTTTTCTGTGATGAGCTTGGAAGGAGAAAGAGAAAAAATACAAATAGGAATAAAGTAGGAATATGCAAATGACACTGAATACATTTCATTTGTTACTTTCCTTTCAGAACTCATTGCAACCCATTTAGAAATGTTTTTTTCTATTCCTTTTGTTTCTCATCTATGAAAAACATACAATGATAATAGTACCTACTTTGTAAGGTTTAAATTAGTTAATAAATGTAAATATATTGGCTTATGTGGTGTTCAATAAATATTAACTCTCTTCATCTATATCTATGCATCCATATGTGTTTACTTATTCTTTCCTTCATTCGAATCCACCCAAGAAACCTACGATATCTGGGGGATCAACTTTTTTCCTGGCCAGTTCACTTATTTTTTTCAATTTATTTTTTATTTCAATAGATTTAGCAGATACAAGTGGTTTTTCAATAAATGGATGAGTTGTATAGTGGTGAAGTCAGGACTTTTAATGTACTTGTCACCCAAATAGTATGCACTGGCTTTTTAAATTCAGAGTTCTGGGTATGATTTTACTGAGTGTAGAACTGTTGAATTTAAGTTAGGTAGTTTTCATTATTTTCTGTGGCAAAAGCACATCTCACCAAGGGCGAGGAGTGGAGTGATGAGACATGGTGGTATAACTGAGCTGCAAGGTCAGGTTGCCTGATGCCTACTTCATCATCTGGCAAAGGTTTAATGTCCCCTTTTGTTTCCCTAGAGAGCCATTAGTATCCATGTCCTATGGCTGGGCCATTTTTGTTTATTGGTTGGTGGTAAAAGCAATTACAAGGTAGAGCACTGAGTAACTCCTGCCCTGGCTGAGTGTTGTCACCCGAACTTTGCAAGTGCTTAGGAAATGAAAAGAGTGATGTATTTATAGGCTAGGTCCAAAGCTAAAGATGGAAAAGGGTCTTTTGATTTTTCAACTTCAAGTCCACATCCCTTCATCTTGCTGTGCAAAACGGAATCTCTTAGTGATTTCTATAGGGGCCTAGAGGTTGCTCTACCAGGACATGTGCTCTGGACATGGTGACATGGTGTTCACATCTGAAACTCTGAGTGAACTGCTGGCCTGACCACAGGCAACTAGAGAAAGTCTGCACACAGCACCTTTCCTGTTTTCAGTGTAAAAGCCACCTGTGGGCTGCTGAGCGTCTTCATAGAGTTCAGGGAGTTCTCCCTGTATGAGTGTGGAACTTCTCATAAGATGACAGATGGGTCCCCAGGGATGAATAATCACTTTTGGTGACAGTAAATAAAATTATTGTGAAATGGATCAGAGATCTTGTCTATAGAGAAAGGACTCTTTTAGTGATTTTTATGCTTGGGTAAGTTGGTCTTCTGAAACGAGAATGTAATAATTTCTAAGAGACTGAGTGTTCATATTGAATTATTTTCATTTAAAAACAATCATTTAGAGAGATAGAGGTGAGCCCTTGTACTAAACTAGAAGTGGCAAAAAAAATTTAGGTGATTAGGGCTTTGTTTTTTGTTTTCTGCTTCCTAACTTTCCTCCTGGACATTCTCTAAATTGCTATTTTTGACCATTTTTTAAAATTTACATATCCACTCTTGACACATTTAGCCAATCTCTTGGCTTTGTGACAAATACAACCAAATCTCTCTTTACAGCTATGAATATTTTTTCTACGTGATAATCAATTTATATCATCTAAGCCATCTTGGTTTAGTATTCTGTTCCTTGCATCTGAAAACGTTTTGATTATTTTTCCTATAAACAATAATGGGAAAGTGAATATTCTAAAGCCAGGTTATAATCATGTTACTTCCATGCTCAGAAATCTCCAGTAGTTCCCTACTCCCTGCTAAAAAAAAATTCAAATTTATAATCTAGCATTTAAAGCTTTTCTAAATTTTGTCGCAACCTACCTTTCCAAGCTTATTTTCCATATGCTTCTTTTACATGGTCCCTTGTATGAGTTAAGACACTTTAGAGCTGCACCCAGGGAGAGGTGAGAGCTGGGTCAGACCCTGAACGAAATCCTCCTCTCCCCTCCACTCCCCTTCTCATCCCTACCCTGCCTCCAAAAATGGAATGTGAAACTAGCTAGTGTCAGCTCAATTTTGATCTAGACATTCATTTCTGGTTTGGAGTCAGAGATCATTTTTACAAAATTCTTCTGTGTGCCAATGTAGAAAAACTAACAAATAATGTCCTGCAAGGTGAGGCCTGTCTTTGAGAATGTGGTTCCTGAATTCCTCAGCTCCAGGGTAAGCGATGCAGTATGGCAATCCTTGTGGTATTGTGTGTCCTAGAGATGGGAGATTTTTGTCAGCAGGAGGTATGGCCACAGAATGCTGAATCTCTAAGACCAACTTCCATGGAAGAGAAAAACAAAAAGGAACAAAGCACACCCCTGGCCAGCATGAAGGGGTGCACCCAGCAAGCAATGCCCCACATATGGGCCCTGGTTAGGAATCTGAGTTTGGTATGGTCCTTATTATCATCAAGAAAGATGTCCATGTAAACATCAACATGGGATCCAACCTTCAGATGATACCTTAAAAGATGAGAGGCTGAGTGTGCCCTGACGAGATGGTGAATTACATTCAGGTAGCTCAGAGATGCTGCCAGCTCAGCAGAAGACAGTGTCCTTGCATTTTGTCAGCACTCTCGGCAGGAATGTGGCATGGGCTTCAGACCACCCCTTCCCATGTCTCAAGGTCCGGGCAGCAACAGGGGTTGGCAGAATCTTAGAGAACTACTCATATTCAACAAAAGGACTAACAGCTCAGTCATAGCCACCACTACCTCTCAATGCTTCTAGAAACCCCATTAGCCTCAACACAGCCCCTCCAATTTAATACAGCCTGGGGCAGGAGCCCTTGAATGAATCTGTGGAATGTAGCCAGGTGTGTTCTCTTCATGTGAACTTTCTGAAGCTTTCCACCATGCATGGTTCAGTCACTCATGCAGGGCTGTCCTCGGGGAACCTCAGGGTCCCCGAGATTCCATTCTACCTGGTAGGCCTAGTGGCAGGTCCAGATGTTGCTACTTCCATTAAATTGAACCATCTTGAGGCAAACAGGTTTGGGAGGAGATAGGCTCTGGAGGACAGTTGTGCTAGAAGACTTCTGGAGATTGCTTGATGTATAATATCTTAAATGTACATTACGATATTTCAAATGTCCAACTTTGTAATGCCCATTTCTACCTGATTATACCGTGATAACATGAAGACTCTGATTGACTCGGATGACAACTGCCCTTTAGGTCCTTCACACAAATTGTCATCAATGACTAACATGCCAGAAATGGGCATACATAATACACAAAATCCTGAAATTTCAGGTCTGAACCCTATGATTCCAATGCCAACCCTCCAGTTAATGAGACTCACCAGCCACTTCTCACTCCACCTAGATGAACACCCTTCCTGACTGCTAGGGGACCCAGCATACTTTCTCATGGTGCTCCAATGGGGCCTGATTAGTGTCACACAATCCTATGATGATGAGTCATGGTTCCAGAGCCTTTGTTGGCCTCTCAAGGACAGATGAGTTTCCCTAGGGGTTTGCCAGCCTGGAGGCCGAGGCTGTGCTGGGGAACAGCATGCCTTCAGGGTTCACGGACCCCGATCTGTAGGAATCCGTACCCGACTTTCATCTGTCCCATCATTCCATCTGAGCAGCCCAGCTAGACATTGAAATATTTCCCATGAGGGGAAGTCCTAGACCATAGACTACCCAGGGTCTTGGACCTGGGTTTTTGCACGTGTAGAAGATGATGGGCAAACAGGCTCTGCAATGGCACTGGCATTGCTTGGCATGAGAAGTCTAGGGTCAGTGCAAACTCGAGGCATGCTTTTGAGTACAAGTCTATCCTTTCCAGACCTCCCCAGGGAGATCGCTGACCTTTCTCAAGCAAGAGCAGAATATTAATAAAAAGTACCACAAAACAAAAAAACGAACTAAGTTCAGCATAGGTTAGGAATGGAAAGGAAATCTTTCTTTCTTAAAATAATGCAGCTTATGATGTGTGTTTTTCCGTAACTGCTTCAGCACTGTTGTCTCTCTCCTCACATCTACAAATCCACCTTCACCCTGCTGGCACTGTCCCTCAGCGGTCCATAGCTCCTCAGCTAAGTGTGTCCCCTTCCCATAAGGCCCCATCCTACTCAGCCCACCTCCCTCCTCTTTTTGCCCTGGGTGCTGCTCTACAGGGTGTTGTTTTAGGGAAATAAATCCAGCGAGGCCTCAGCTTCCACGCTGAGCACCCTCCTGGTTTCCGGAGGGAGAGAGGTCAGTCCTGGTGATGTTCTGTGGTTGTCTTCTCCTTGTCCTCTTTTCTTCACCAATATGCCTTTCCCCTGCCCCCCTCATTTCCCGTCCTCTTGTTATTTGGAATTCCCAGGTGAATTTTATTAACGTGGGAGTGGAACAGATGCAAAACATTATCCAGGATTTTTGCTTTTTTTAATTTTTAAATTCTGTGGCTACTTCCCTTTCTTCCTCCTCCCACGCATACAACGTTCTGAGTAACTGTCATTCCATTTGGTACAGCACCACTCGCTGGGGTTGTGATGCAGGGAAAATAAAATATATTGTTTCTTACAAAATTGAAAGACAAATCACTTCAAGGCTCAATCCAAAAATGACTTCCATGAGACTCTTCCTGGTTTCCCCAGGAAGAACAGATGTCATGTTCTTGGGAACTTGCTACTGACATGTAACACTTTCTTCTCTTCTTTTCTTAGAATACATATCTTTTTATATTTCATCTTTCCTATCGATTGAAACTACGGGAGGATTGAAGATGAGTCTGATTTAACTTTGGAGGCTCCACAGTGTGTTGCATATAGATGTTCATTGAATATTTACATCAAACATGAGGAATGATGGAAAGAAATAAAGCAAGCTTCACAAGTTGGGGCATGATACTCAAATTAGGAAATTAGAAAAAAAGAGTAGACTGGAGGAGGATATAATTCCGGCTATAAATAGCTTCAGGGAGACTAAGCAACAGGTGGCGGAGGGTTAGTATGAGATTCCAAGCTGCTGAGGGCAAACAACCAGAGCCTCCCATAAAGAAAGGGAAGTGCATAAACTTTGCTCCGCAGCGCAGGGAGGCAACGTCTGGACTTAGCATGGCTCGCGCTGGCCCAGGAACCCTTCACGTCAGGTAAAGTGAAAAGTCGCGCTAATGACTGCCCTGCGCTGCCAGCTGTGCCTTCTAGAGCTGTAGAAACTGGGAACCTTAATAAAATCTTTCTCACAGTGTCCCTCGGGAGAAGTTGGGGGTTAAAATTTTATCAGGTTCAGAGCCATTGGTGGCGTCCTCAAATTGATTTCTTACTCAAAGTACCTACTTCAGACAGTCCCCGCTTAGTTAAATGAGGGCTTAAAAGGACAGAGTGCCGTGAGGAAGAGAAAAGGGCATTTGTGTCTATTTCAGAAAATATTTTGAGTACATGCCTAAATCTTAATTTTTTTGAAGCCATGCTTTTTAAGTTACTTCCTATACTTCAGTTTTATTTACATTAAAAATGAATCTTCTGAAGACTTGAAAAATAACAAGTGCTGGTGAGGATGTGGAGAAAGGGAACCTTTCTATATCGTTGGAAGGAAGGTAACTTAGTATAGCCATTTTGGAAAAGAGCATGAAAGTTCCTCAAAAATCTAGTGATAGAATTCCCATATTACCTGGTACTCTCACTTCCAGATACGTATCCACAGGAAACGAAATTAGTATGTTGAAGAGATGTCTGCATTCTCACTTTCATTGCATTATTCAGAATAGCCAAGACATGGAAACAACCTCAAATGTCCATCACTGGATGAATGGATAAAGAAAATGTGGTATATATACACAAAGGAATACTATTTAGTGTTAATAAAAAAGGAAATCCCATCACTTGTGACAATATGGGTATATCTGGAAAATATTATGCTAGGTGAAATAAGCCAGACACAGAAAGACAAATACCACATGATCTCACTTATATGTGGAACCTAAAAAAAGTCAAACTTATAGAAGTAGCAAGAAGAATGGTGGTTACCAGTGGCTGGGGGAAGGGGGTGGATGGGAAAGGAGAGATGATAGTCAAAGTGTATGAAGTTCAGTTAGACAGAATAAGTTCTAGTGATCTGTTGGTATGTGAGGTGAGGGGTATCCTAATTATCCTGATTTAATCATTTCACAATGTATACATGGATCATAACATCACATCGTTCCCTATAAATATATACCATTATTGTCAATTAAAAATAAAGTAAAATTTAAAAAAATGTTTCTATTAAACTTGCTTTGGTACCACATTGATAATACTCTGGAAGTAGCCATAGACAAACAGGTGCAATCAATTTGTATTTTTAAAGGCAATAATGTCATTTCCAGGATTCCTAGCTTCAAAATGCAATGCTAATAAGAAACCTGATGACATTGCTGCTGGGGACACCAAATACGAGACACGGACAGTTTAAGAGGAATTTTGTCACTATCCTGAGTTTAACACCCTTTTTTTGCTTACAGGTGTACTCTTACCTTAAATAAATCCAACCTAGAAAAATTGCAATTTGCCAAATAGAAAATCTGGCAGAGTGATTATGTGCTAAAGAAAAGGATCCTTTGCCATATCAATACTTTAAATAACAAGCAGTTTTAAAGTTTGGAAACACTCATTTCCCAGGAACTCTGGATTTGCTGGAAATGTGACATATCTGTACTTCTTTAATGCTCTAGCACAGGCCTGGACAATTTCTGAAGCCAGTTAGAAGTAGGGTAGACAGCTAACAGTCTGATGACGTACTGTGTGGCTTATGAGTCCAGAATAAGAGCAAAGAAGAAAATAACTGAATTCTTGTTCTACCACTAATTTGCTGTCGATTTATTTTAAACCTCAAAAAAATTCATTTTATTTCACTCACAGGGAAATCATATTAAACAGCCTACTCAATGTAAAGCAGTTTGGATTTCTGCAAAGAAAGAAAATATGACTGGGTTTAGCAAAATAGTGTATTACATATGAGAAAGATCATCAGAGAATGATGGAGCTTAAATGGTCCTTAGCATTCTCTTAATTAGTTCAAATCCTTCATATTGTAGTTGCAAAAACCACAGTGGACATCTTAGTTGTGCCTGTCCAGCATTTCTTCCCCTCTTTCCTACTCAGCTTTAAAAGATGAGCCCATTTCCAACAAGAGTGTTAAAGAGTGATGACATTATTGGAATCATTCGTACCAGGCTTTCTGAGGTTCTTGATTTATGTCACACTAGGTACACGCACATTTGTCAGGCATGATGGGTACCAGGGTAAATTGGGTTATTATGTGAAGTGAAAGAATGCTCTATGTTTATCATTTTCACCAAGTAAAGCAGATTTGGACTCTTTTGGGGTTTTTTTTTTTTTTTGGTTTGTTCAGATTTTTCTTTGGCCCAGGGTAAGGTAGAACAGAGAATGGGACTACAAATTATGAAACAAAATCATGCGTTGACAGACATCCACATTTAAACAGTAGCTTTCAGTTTGAACTAGCCTGTATCATGTCTTAACCATGTAGTTCTTTCATCTTTCTGTAGATCGACTTAATAATGAAAGACAAAACTGTCTCTGGGTTGAGCTCAAGCTTTCTATTCTGTCTTATGCTCTGATCCACTTGGAATTAGAATTTGCTGCGGTGGCACACGGTGGCAACATGTTCTGCCTTGAAAATAAATCAGATGTTTTTTAAGAAAGATGTAGAGATTAGTGATGGATAATATTTATTTGAGATTGAGTCTGAGTTGACTTCATATGAGGATTATAGGAGCTCTGAAGCTTAATGACAAATTACAGAAATATTTGAGGATTAAAAAACTCATCAAATCCAGAAAAAATGTGTAGCCTTTAAGGATTTTTTCAAAAATATATATATAACTATTTTTAACTTAGGAGGGAAGAATGAGTGACTGAGGCTGTAAATTTTCAAAGGTTTATTATATGTTTTCTACTTCTTTGGGGAAGAGAATGCTATTTTGACCCATGTCCACTGGAGTGAGTAGCCTAACTAGAAGGGCACAAGATAGTTTCTCAATGGTCATACTGAAACCAAGGGGGTAATTTGATCAGGTCTGCCTGTCCTGCTTGCTCTTGGTCACTTGCTTTTTGTTATTTTTTTTTTTACTTTTTTTCATGAAGTTGAAGGCCATGGTTGCTGAAGTTCGTGCCGCTGAGTGCTGAAACTCAACCTTCTCTGGCTCCTGTATATTAATAGACAACATTCTTAAGTCACCACGGTAATAGTCAATTTGGTTGTTTCCCAGAAACTTGGGCTAGCTCATATCCAGTCCAAACAGATTCGAGACCCTTCAACTGGGCCTGCGCAAGTGCACCACAGATGGCCTTTTGATGTGGGAGGGCCAAAAACTTCACCCTCAGATCATGTTAACACCACCGTTTTCTGTACATATGTTCTATGCAGTGCATGAACCCCAACTACGGCAGTGCAGAACAAACCTGTAACTTCATTCTTCCCCGTTGCCAGTCACCTTTCCTCAGGCCTCAGACCACCCTACTTCCCTAACCCATAAATATCCCTAAGCCTTATCTTTGGGTAGGTGAATTCGAGAGCTGTTCCAGCTGTTCTCCTGTCTGCTCACTTCCCTGGTTTTGTGATTTCATCTTTTCTCTTTTGCAAAACCCGTGTCACGGTGATTGATTCACTATGTATGGGTAGAACAGACTTGGACCTGAATGATAATAATACTAAGACCTGGGCTTCCTTGGGAGTAAAAAAAGAGATAGCCTGGCCTGAGTTCAAACCCTGTCCTCTCATTTCAGTTGCTTCGTGGCCTATTCAAGCTATTCTATCTCACAGCACCTCCATTCCTTCAACTTAAATGAGGAGGGGAACAGTGTAAAGATAGAGTTCCTAATACAATACAAACTTTAAAAACCACATTTAATTTTACAAAACAATAATTTTTTTAAAAAACCCAAAAGTGACCGTGGACATCTATCTCCATTTTGACAGCATAAAAGGCTTCTTTTGTCTCTAAAATGTCCTGCCTCTTCTGCACCTTCAAGAGGAGTCCTGCATCAGTGTCCATTTATGAGGTCCTGGGTCTGAAGTTATTTACGGGCTCTAATACAGGGAGAAGCAATTGTCCTTAACAGACAGAATCATGGACTTGTGGAAAGAACTGGGCTTGAGATCTGACTTCTCTATGACCTCTCACCTTGGAAAAATTATAAAATTTCCCTGAGTTATGGTTTCTAATAACTGTAAGATGGTAGATGGATTGAATGTTTGTGTCACCCCAAAATTCATATATTGAAGACTTAACCCTAATGTGATGCTATATGGAGGTAGGGCTTTGGGGAGGTAATTAGGGTTAGATGAGGTTATGAGGATGGGGTCCCTGTGATGAAATTAGTACCCTTGTAAGAAATGGAAGAGAGACCAGAGCCATCTCTTGCTCTACCATGTGAAGATTCAGCATGAAGGCTGTCATCTACAAGTCAAGAAGTGGGCCCCCACCAGGAACCAAATTGACTGCCACATTGATCTTGGACTTTGCATCCTCCAGAATTGTGAGAAATAAATATTGTTTAAGCTCCCCACTCAATGGTATTTTGTTACAGCAGCCCAAGCTGACTAAGACAGATAGGAATTAAAATACCAGCCTATTTTATCGAGTTGTTAGGTCACAAATGAGACATTGTATATAAAATCTCTGTAAATTTTCAATAAATTTCAAATACTATGTTATGACGTAGAGAGATGTAAAAGTGAATGAGACACAGATCTGGCCCTCAGAAAGTTCATAGTTTCTGGGGGAGCTAAGACCGGTGTGTAGGCAATTGAGGTACACAGTGTGAAGGGCTGTATTCATTCATTCTTCAGTATTCATTTATTCTGTTTTGAGCATCTGTGATGAACCAGGTGCTATTCTATATTTTGAGAAGACAGCAATAAACAGAAGAATTCCCTGTTCTTACAGAACTTATTCTGAGTCTGGGAAGCAGTCAATAAATAAAATATTAAATAACATGTCTGTTGGTGGGAAGTGCTTTGAAGAAAATAAAGTAAGATAATGAATAAAGAGTGATGAGAAGGACGTGGCTATTTTGTACAAGGAGATAAGGAAAGGCCTAGTTGAGTCTGTTTGATGAGGGACATTTGTAGACACTTCCGTGAAGGGAGCAAATGAGCCAAGGGTGTTTGGGAGAATAATGTTCTAGGCAGAGGCAACAGCAAGAGCAAAGCCTCTGAGGAAGGAATGTTAATCGTAAAAAGACTCTTCTTTCACAGTTGAGATTATTTCTAGCTAAGGGTGACAATGATACCTTGGGGCCAGTCCAGGGAGGACAGAGGCCTTGTTAGAAAAGACACTTGTAAAAAGCCATCACAAATTTACATAGTAATAAATGTAACTGAAAGTATTTAAAGTACTTTTTACTTGTCTTTTGCTTAGATCATATTTCATAAATTCCTATCCATAAGTACATATTTTTAATTCTTATCCTACCCTCAAAGAAAAGGCATCAACTATCACTTTTTAGTTTCTTATAAACATCGTGAACAGACATTATTATTATTAATATTTTCTCATTTCAGATTATTAATGTTATCATCTTCAGACACAAAGTAGATTGTAATTAAGAACCTGTACTTTGAAGTCAAGTGGACAGTAGTCTATGTCCCAATTCAACTGCTTACTAGATTTTGACCTTGGGAATATTGGTGAAGCTTTCAGAACCACAGTTTCATTCATCTCTTTTTATCTATTGTTCTTCATGGATGTCGGGTGTAGTATTGAAAAATTGCTCCCTGGCCCTACTCTTTTCTACTCTGTCTTTATTAAATTATTCATAAATATCAAACCATAAAGCAGGTGCTTTAATGCTTATAATCTAAAAGTCACATTGTGGGAAATTTATCCAAAATGAATGGAAGTGAAAATATGAAGAGAAATTACATGAATAAGTATTTGTAAACCTTCCATAATATTTGTAAGACTTAAATACTTGTCAGTCTTTACTGCACAAAAGGGGCTTTTGTAGATATTAATCTATTCATTCTTTAATGAACTTGTACTCTGAGTATTATTCATCTTCTTCATTTTACAGATAAAAAATATGACTCAGACAGTTTGTGTGATTTTGGCCAAGATCACACAGCTTGTAATTGGCAAGGCTGGAACTGTATCCAGATCTTCTGAATCCGATTCCTTAGGGGTAGCTATTGGTACAACTAGTACCCACAAAATCCATGCGAGACTGGAAAAGCTTCCAAGTGGATAAGTCAGTTGCATTATTGGCCTCCCTCCTACTTGTGGACTTTGCTTTCTCACTGAGGATTATTAAAGAAAGTTTTCCAAGCTCTTCACAAAGCTTCAAAAATTCCTTGTTATGTGATAACTAATGGTGTACATAAGGCTTCCTGCTGGATGATTCTACAGGCTCTAGAATTTAAACAGTTTCTGTGGTGAGTGTATCTCTGCGCTTCCTGGGCTCACCCCATCACTCGCCTGGGAGCTCTGCAAGGACAGGGGCATGTCTTACTAATCTTTGCATTCCAGGGCCAGCCCAGAGCCTGGCACATGGGAAGCACCCAGGTGGAGTTTGAGCACCAGCTGACAGGCACTGTGACGGTTGACCTCCGTTAACAGCAAAAGCTAAGCTCCACTTGTGCTGCAGTGAATAGACCAGATATCAGCTCTTATCACATGACATCACATGACAACTTTTCACTTTTTCATGCCAAATCAAGCCACTGACCTAGACAACATGATGACAAAGCCCTGAAACCTCTGCATCTCTATTTAATCTTCTGTGAAGGATTCCCATTATTATTCCCATTTTGCAGAAGAGGGAGTTGGAACAGAGAGTTGAAGTGACTTTCCCAAGGTCACAGAGAGCAAGTGGCAGGTCTGAGAAATAAGCCAATTGGACTTCACAGCTGCACTCTTAACAACGTGACCTTGGGCAAGAGAAGGACCCTCTCAGCACCTCAGCATTTTCTTGTCAATAAAATGAATGGTGGAGCAACTACTTCATTGGATTGTTAGGAAAAGGAATTGAGATAATGCATGAAAAGCTCCTGACACTTAGTAGGCACCTGAGATATCTCAGATCTCTCCTTTCCCTCACAAAACCTGGAATTGAAGATCATGGCCTCTTTAGCGATCCATTAGAAACACAAAGCTGAAATTAATCCAAACTATGCCAGAGTCAATGACAATAAAGCTGATTTGTTCAGATTTATTATTTTGTTTCAATAAAAGACCTGTCTCCAGTTTCCTCGGCAGCCCCACAGAGCCAACCAAAACTAAAAACACATGCAGTGATTGCAAACTCATCGATGAAACACGATAAGACACTTCAAGAACCAGGAAATTCCTTCTTAAAATGACTTGCTTCTTAGCCAAAGAAGACGTGGGTTAAACAACACAGCAGTGCAGCTGTGGCATTCAAGGCGCACAGTGGGGCTTCACGCTCCTGCAGGGACTGGAAGCACACGGCTGTGTTTGCCAGTTGGCACTGACCCTCCGTGGACGAGATATGCGTGGCCTGGCCTTCCAAGTCCAGAGCAATTGCTGGCAGTACACTGTGAGCATGTCAAGCTAAGGGAATATTTTTTTAAAGGCCCATCACTGTTTTTCTTTTTTTAAATGGTAGCCACCAAAAAGTTATGCAAACATTTCAGCTGTGGAATATTTAATCTGACACTTGGCAAGGCTTCCTTGTTGATCCAAGACATGAAGTATGCAGTATATGTCTAGCAGTTGTTTCATTGCTTATTCAAAAAAGATAAACTAGATACAATTGGATTTTCCTTCTTTTTGCTTTTTAGTGAGTCCCTACCTGGATGCATCCTTGATTCTCAAGCAATGGGAGGACAATTATGCACCACAAGGGCAGAAGATGAATGGTTCATTTAACCAGGTGGGTAGATTTAATACTTTTTTTTTTTTTTGCCCTGATAAAAGCTTTGGGAATCTCTGCGATTATGGTTTTCTGAAGGGTTTGGCAGCTCTTCTCTTTGGGTCTGGGGTTTCAGGGTTTCATGTGCCCTTGGATCATTGTCAGAACTATCCTCTCGTCACTCCCTTGTCAATGGTCTTTAGCAAGAGGAGAAGAAGCATTCTGTGGGAGTCTTCCACCCTTCATATTGGACATGCATCCTGGGGACACCTGCTCTTTCACGTTATTAGGACTCCCTCTTCCTTCTTTATTTCACTGACAGATGCGTCATCCTAAAAGTAAATCTCCTGTGGGTTCTCTTTGATTATCCATCAAACGGTTTCTGACCACAGACAGGTAAGGAGAACATTGCCACTTCTCAGAAAACACAAGGAACCAAAAAATCGAATTAGTGGTGGGTCTCATTTCTTCCTGTGTAAAGGGAAGGAGGCAGTACTGGTCAACATTCCAAAGGGACAGGAGAAACTTTCCAAATGTTACTGCCCTGAAGCATTAAAACAGTTGCTTAATGTGAGAGAACATAATTCCTAAAGTCCCATTCTTTCTGCAGGTGGGTCAATAACGCTAAAGATGGCTAGAAATCATAGTCCAGTGCAGGCTGTTTATTCCTTCTCCTCCACTTCAAGGCTCATTGTTATAGCAAGGCTGGTTTGAATTCAGATTGCTGTCACTGGGCTCCAGGTGATGGCATAATTCTGCTTCAGGGAAACACTGGAACAGTGCTTATCCTTCAAAAAGGGAGGGGCGGGGGTGGGGGGAGAAGAGAATCAAATGGAAATGTTAAAAAAACAAAACAAAACGAAAAACCCCTGAAACTGCTAAAGTAAACTGGAGACTGACAGATCTGGACATTTCCTTAGTTTTGATTCAAGTTTCTGGGTCCCATTCCAAGTAAAAATATATCTTTGTTTCTAACAGAAAATTCAAAGAACACAAACCTGAGCTTTAAAAGCCTCTTCTCCGTCTGTTCTTTTATGGTTTTAGAGCTTGAGGGATTCAGTTCAGTGAGAAAGAAACTTCTCAACCTCAAAAAACTCAGTCAGTAGAGGAGAATGTGCTTGGGGACAAGGGACTGCTGTGAGAACCAGCCTTTCTAGCAGGTATAATACAGAGTTATATATCCCAATTATTAATTTGTATTACAAATATCTACATAAACACTGTTAACAGTTTTTCAAAGATAGTGACAGGTCATTTTTACTTTCTTCTTTATAATTTCTCTCTCTCTTTCTCTTGCCCTCTCTCCGATACAGTTTTGGACATTAAATATCTATCTGTTTTATATATAAAGGGAAAAATGACAATTAAACATGCATTCTTTCTCCAAGGACTTTTGCAGGGAGTGTGCTAATAAGTCCTGAATGAGGTTATTCTGAGAGTCCCCACTGGAAGGGGTGCTCCAGGTCAGGAAACTCCTAGGGAGAGTGTCAAGCATCTCTTCTCAAAATGCCCAAACTCTTTGCCCACTTTTTCTAAGCCTTACCCATGTAAGGTCTTAATATCATGTCCCTATAATGAATTAATTACAACTAAATGGTTGTTTAATCTGTAAGCCAAGAATACTTCATAGAAATTGCTTCCCAAAGATTTCTCAGTTTGAAAGGCCAAGGACTGAAAGAGTTTGGAGGGTGCAAGAGAAAAATTGCTGCAGTTGAAACCCAGCTCTATGTTGCATTTAGATGCCATAGATTCCTTGAGGAAATCAAGGATCTTTTCCTGAATTTTTTTCTAACTCAGAGGGTTATTAACCATGGTAATGTGGAAAAGCAATGTCTAGAAGGTGGATCTTTGAAGAGATGGGACTCAACCCACTAGGAACTATTTCTGCTGTTACATATTATAGCTGTAAATGCATTATAATGAAGGGGAGAGGCTGGTGGCAGAGAAAAAATATAGTATGTTCCCTCATCAAACAGAAAATACATAGTAGTGGGAATTTCTTGATCTTGAATTTGTACTGGTATGACTGATAACCCAGAGTATGCTGAATGAAACAGAATATTCTCTTAACTCAGTGAAACTGGAACTTGGTGAAGTAGTTCCAAAAATATACAGAAAAAGCTTACAATCATAAAATTCTTTGATTATAATCGATCATCATTCCCAGCTATCTCCTCAACCAAAGGCTGCTGAATGGCTTGAATGGCTGAACAGATTGCATTAGTTTGTGCCAGCCAGGCATTCAGCCTAGACGTACGGGGTGACAGGAAACTCACCCAAGTAAAAGGAGAGGAAATGCAAGAAGAATCCATCCATGCTATTTATTTATTTACTGTTGATGTGTTTATTTGAAAATAGCAGTTATAGATTGAATTGTCTCCTTTTTAACTTGAGTAAAGGTAATATAAAAGAGTAAAATAAATATTGCATTAAAAAAGCATAGTTTTAGAAAATATTTATTTTGGGAGACTGAAATAAAAGTAAATAATAAATACTTTCATTTTAAAAGAATAAAAGAAAAGAAACATGAACTCTAAGGAAAAAAGAGATAAAAGATGAAATGATAAGTAGACAAAAAAGTACCAGTTTAGCTATAAAAACAAGTAAGTAACTTAAAATTTAAAACTGTATTATAAATTGAAATACAGAGAAAGATTGAGGGAGAAGAATCAACAATGCAAGAGACAATCAGTGACGTGGAGGACGAGAAGGAGGAAGTTCTAAGGATTACAGAGGGTAAGGACGGAAAGCTAGAAATAGAAGGCAAAAGATACAAAATGCGAAAACAGATATCCTGCATATGAATATAACTTAAATACTGGAAAAAAAAAAGAGTTAAAAATACAGAAGAAAAAAAACCTACCTGAATCAAAAGAAGATTTGACTGTACAGAGGAAAAGAATATTATTCCACTAGGCAAAATCATTGAAAAGCAATCAATAATTTCTTATGGCATTCTGAAATTAAAAGGTAGAGTTCTAAAAGCATTGAGACAGAAGAAACAGATCACCTGAAATGAGAAAAAACATCATGTTGGCTTCAGACTTCTCTTAGGTATATATGTTTAAAACCAAAAGATATAGCAGACATAGCTCAAGACTGAAAACTACTCACATGTCTACTAACAGTAGAATGCATAAACAAGTTTTATTCTCACACAACAAAATAGTATACAGCAACGAGAATGAACTATTTATAACTATATGCAAATAGGTTAATCCCTTAAAAAGTAATATTTAATGAAAAAAGCCAAAAATAAAAAAGTAAATGCCACATGAATCCATTTATGTAATACAAAATAAGGCAAAACAGGCCCATGCTGCTAGCAGTCAAGTAATGGTTACCCACCATGGGGTGCTAGAGAGTATGCCAGGAAGGGAGGATTAGTGGGAACTTCTACAGGTGCTGGGAAAATTCTATTCCTTGACCTCCATGCATTTTATACAGAGTGTTCAATTATTTATTCTATGACAACTTACCAAACTGGACACTTATGACTTGTATATTTGAACAAAAAGTTTTTACAATGTTGAAGTAAATTAGAAAAAGCAGTCATTGCAGATGGGGAGGATTCAATGGATAGATGCTGTGGATGGAAATATTAAAATTTTTAATATTAAAATGTAATGTTTATATTAAAAATTTAAGGGTAATAACTAAATATGTAGTACACTCTACAGCTTCAAAATGAGCAGAAAAAAATGAGAATAAAGAAAATTCTATCAAGTTAATGGAAGGAAAGATGAAAGGAAAGCATAGTAAACAGAAAATTAATAAATAACATGGTAGAAATGATTCCAAATTTGTCAATCTCCAAAATAAAATATAAATGGATTAAACTCACTTTTTAAAAGACACACATTATAAAACATTAATAAGATTAAAACATATCCATAGTCCAGATATTGGTTTCAAAATACCATTCTCCAATGCAAGTAACCAGGGTTCCTTGGAGAAGTGGTTGATTTCAGAGGTAGGAGAGAATAAATGAATATCTCTAACTTCATGATGACAAATAATTTAATGAATAAATAAGTGATAAAGGATTACTCTTCCTTACAGAAGAATTCCAATTAATAGATGTAAAAGGAATGAACAAAAAGGAAAATCATCATAGAGCACTATAATAATCACTGCAGGCAAGTTCCATCGATGATACTAAAGTTAGTGGGTAAAAGTTTAAGGAGAAACAGAATATTACATAGTCTCAAGGTATTGACTGCTCCTAGGATCTTAACTAATTACAGTGGAGAAACCTGGCACTTAACACAGCAACCAAATAATAGCAGTTAACATCAGTAATAAGACAAGTCAACATCATGTGACTCTTGAAATGATACACTGGGAAAAGGTAAATCTCCCCTGTTTTGTTCTTCCAAATAAGCATAACCTTAATCTAATCCTGAGAAAATATCACACAAACTCAAATTCAGCCATATTCTACAAGATACCTGACCAATATTGTTCAAAAATGTCAAGATCATAAAAGATAAGGAAAGACCAAGGAATTTTCACAGATTGGAGCACATATGATAATTAAGTGTAATGTTTAGAACCCTGAATTAAATCCTGGAAAAGGATTAGTGAAAAAACTGGAGAAATCTGAATAAAGTCTGTAGTTTAGTTAATAGTTTTGCACCAATGTTAATTTCTTCATTTTCATAATGTTAATATGATTATATTTAGGTCACTAAATATAAAATGTCCAGTTTTGAATCACAATGTAGTTTATTATATCTCAAATAAGAAGCAGTACAATTAAAGTATGGGCCTAAACTGTTGACACTGTTTTGCCATCTTAACAGTAGCCATTTATGCCAGCAGCGAAGAAGCCTGGAGAACAAGTGGTGATGAAATCATGAAAGACGTTTTCCACAGCTTGTTGAGAATTGAATATTTTTCCTTGAGAGAAGTGGTACAAAGCCTGGAAGAAGTGATAATCAGTTGGTACAAGATCTGGTGAATACAGGGGATGACAGAGAGTTTCCAAGTCCAATCTCTAGTTTGAGCAGTGTTGTTTGTGAGACATGTGGTCAAGTGTTGTCTTACAAGAGGATTGGCCTGTCTTCTGTTGACCAATCTTGGCCGCTTAATCGCAAGCATCCTCATCATTTCATTCAGTTGGTTGCAGTAGACATCCGCTGTCATCGATTGACCAGGTTTCATGAAGCTGTAGTTGATAATACCAGCCCTGGACCACCAAACAGACACCAGTAGCTTTTTTTGATGAATATTCAGTTTTGGATATGTTTTGGCACTTCGTCTTTATCTAACCACTATGCCCAATGCTTGCAATTGTCAAAAAGAATCCGTTTTTCATCAAGTGCAACGATACAGTGTAGAAATAGGTTGCCTTTATGTCATGAGAGCAAAGAAAGACAAGCTTTGAGACAATTTCTCTTCTGATGCTCACTTAATTCATGCAGAACCCATCTATTCAGCTTCTTTACCTTCCCGATTTGTTTCAAATGATCCAATATTGTTGGAATAGTAACATCAAACCTTGCTGCTAATTCACGCACAGATTGACATGGATTTGCTTCCATTACACCTTTCAGCTCATCATTACCCACTTTGGTCTTAGGCCACCCACACGGCTCATATTTCAGATTAGAATGGAACTTCTCAAACCATCGTAGTACTGTGCGTTCATTGGCCACATCCTTCTCAAACACTTGGTTGATCTTTCGAGTTGTCTGTGCAGCATTGGTTCCATGACAGATCTCACATTCAAAGATAATGAGAATTTTTGATATATCCATTGTTTCACAATAATTGCTCTAAAAAAATTTTGAAAGTTAATCACAAGCCAAAATGTGCATTTGAAAGACTGAGGACATAACTTCACAATAAACATAAAATGAAAAGTGTCAAAGTGAAATGTCAGAGATATCAACTGTCAAACTTAATATTTAAGGAAATCAGACATTTCATACTTAGTAACTATTAATACTATAATTATAACATTAGAGAAAGTTGGATAAAGGGTCTGTGGGAACTCTTCTATTTTTGAAATTTTCTATAAATCTAAAATTATCACAAAATGAAAAGATTAAGAAACAATAGAATCAGCTCTTAGTAGATTTGTAGAGATCTTAATACCCTTTGAATTTCCTTAGTATAACTGGTTAATAAGGTTTCTCTATATTTCAAGTAATATATGTAAAATATTCTCCTGGAATACTCAACTTCTCCAAGATATACCAATTTGTGATAGTAGAATTCTATCTATTTTTCCTATATTTTTAAACTGCTTCTTTTGAATAAATATATGGTACTTTTTATTTATTCACATCCTCTTTTATTCCTTGATTTACCTGTTAAAGTTTTATTTGTTTTATTGTTTTTATCAAATAATCTGTTTCATCATTTCTTAAACCCTGCTAATTATTTAAATTTTATTAACATTTGCTTTGTTTGTAATAATTTGAAAATTCTAATTGATTTGTATTTTTTTTCTTCTCTTAGCTTACAAATTTACACATTACTGAAAGAGCACTGCTTTGGTCGTATTTCATAGGTTTAATCTTTCCTTCCTCATATAATGACTCAGTAGTTGATAACATCACATTGTTTCTTTAGTCTCTTCAGGCTGCAATAACGAAAATACTGGAGGTTGGGAAGTCAGCCAGGTCAATTCTTGGTGAGGGCCCTGTTTACATCCTCAAATGGTGAAGAGAGAAAAAGAGAGAGAGACAGAGAGAATCTCTCTACTGTTTCTTCCTAGAAAGACACTAATTCTATCATGAGACACCCTCATGACCTAATTACCTCCCAAAGGCCTCATCTTCACATACCATACATTGGAGATTAGGGTTCCAACATATGAAATCTGAGGGGACACAAACATTTAGCCCATAGCACATTGATTATACATTGATAAATATATACAAATTATTTTTTGTTTGCTTATTTATATTTTCACTGGTTATTATTTCTATTTAATTTAATTTTTCTGTGTAACCAACTATAGGTCATAGGTTATAACCTATGGTTATGTTATGTGGATATACTGAAGTCAAATAAGAAATCTTTATTTTGTGGAAAAAGTATATATGCCCTATACAAATACAGCCCATACATATGTATACATATAATACATATAATATACAATCTGGATATATGCTCTTTATATAGATACACCTACAATTAAATCACAAAGAAAGGTTGAAAATAAAGGGATTCCAAAAGATATACCATGTGAATACCAACTAAATGAAAGTTGGTACAACAATGTTTGTATCAAGCAAGATGAAAACTTAAATCATAAAGCTTCTGTATATTTTGTGGGATATAGAAAAACACATTATTATTCAACTAGAAATATGCAACAACGCTGAAGTTGTATGCACATAGCCCCAGAATCATACAATATGTAGAGTAAAACTTAGAAAAATTACAAGGAGAATTTGCAAATTCACAATCATGGTGCACGTTACAAGGAGATTTTACAAATTCTGCTAGTTAAAGCAAACAAATTTGATTATAGAAGAAAGGGCCTTAAAATTATCAAACTGTAATGTATATCCACAGAAAAAAACAAAAATTATTTACAAGCTCATATAAAACATTAACAAAAATTAATCACAATGCTAGTTTGCAAAGAAACTCTCACCGAATGTCAAACAGTGCATACCATAAAAAATACATTCTCTGAAGATAGTACAGTTAAATTAAAAATGTTAAAGAACAGAAAAAATAAAACCCATCGATTTAGAAAGAAAACACACTCTTGAAAATTTGTGCTAAACAGAAAATCCTACAGAAATTATTACTTAGTGCAATATAGAACAACCATGAAAGTACTACATAAAAAAACGCAAAGAACGCAACTAAAATGGTACTTCAGCATTAGGGTCAACTTATAAAACAAACACAAAGATTCTGAAAATAAATGAGTAATGCTCAATTCAAGTAGTCACAGAAGAAAAAAATTCATGTAAACCGAAATAAAGTCAAGGAAAGAAATAATAAATGTAACAATGCATTTATGAAGTAGAAAATAAATAAGCAAAAAATAAAGATAATAACTAAAAGTCAAAAGCTGGTTCCCTGGAAAGAGTGAAAAATATACACATCTCTTAACAAGAGTGATCAAAAACTAAGAAAAGGCACAGGTAATTTATAACAGAAATAAATTAAATAGGATACCTATTGGTAGTAATTGAAATTAAAAATATTTGAAGAACTATGAATAAATTTATGCCAATAAATTTGGGATACTTTTCTAAAATAGATGAATTACCAAAATTGACTCAAGAATAAATATACAACCTAAATAGGTCAATAACAACTAAAGAGTTTGAAATTATAGTAAAAATATTTTCCTCACAAATCTATCCAGATTTTCAAGCAACTTTTACCAAAACTTTAAGAAACGGATAATTCATACATTATAAAAAATTGTTAAGAGAATTAAAAAAATAGAGAAAAGTACCCAACTTATTTTATAAGGGTGCTATAACCTTGGCAGCAAAATTAGGTGAGAAAAGTATAAGAAAAAAAACATAAGGCCATTATTCTTATGAAAGTAGATGAAAAAGACTAAATAAAACATTATCCAATTGAAACTAGTGTGTGTTCATGTTCATATGTGTCATGACTAACTAGAATTTATCCCTGAGATGTGATGGGAAATGTATCAGTGTAGCTTGGCATATTCTAACATACTAAATGAGGAAAAAATGTAATTAAAAAAGAATTTTAAAAAGCTATTCAAAGAAGAAACACGAGTTATCATTAAGTCCACTTAACAGAATACTTAACCTCATTAATAGTTGAAAGGAAACAAATTTAAAATGCCATTTTCTTTTCCAATTAAATTGGCAAAAACGCAAAAGCTTGAACCAAGCAGTGATGTTGTGCCCAGGGGGTGAGTGTATAGATTATTACAATGTTCTCAGGAGTAATTTAGCAACATAGATTACAATTTAAGGTTCATAGTCTTTATTTCAGGAAATCTACTTTCAAAAATATATTTTAAGTAATTAATTTGACAAGGATACAAATAGCATCTGCATGGATGTTTATATTTGAAATTGTATTTACTGCTAAGGGAATATCGGCTTGTATTTCCTGTCACTCCCAACTCTGCATGTGATACCTGACTTAGGATGTTAAATTGGACTTAAGATGAGGACTTGGCAGAGGACTGTGGATCAGGAAACAGCTCATGATGACTATATCCTCTATTTTTGTGTATATGGGTCAGTACCACTTATTATCCCCAAATATTAATTACTTACTATTAATTACTGACAGATGGGATCCACTTAGAAGTAGCCTGAGTCCCAGGTTCTCAAACTTGCATGTGCAAGAGAATCACCTGGAGAGCTTGTGCACCACAGCTCGCTGAGACCCGCCCCCAGTTCCCGAAGTAGTACACCAGAATATTTGCATTTCTGACAAATTCCCAGGTGTTCCTCATGTTGATGGCCCAAGGACCACATTTTGTGAAACACACTGTTCTAAAGGAAATGTGTTCTGATTCTTTTCCTTTATTCATGAAAAAATTGACCAGAGAGAAAATAGAAAATGGAGTCTATGGTATAAGCCATTCTTATCTCCTCCTTCTTCTCCTGCTACATCCTTCCTTTATTTTACTTTTGGAGGGACGTTTGCATTAATAATTATAAATCAATATGTGTAATCAGACACCTCACGATAGCACCATCCTGCTCCTGTATGAAAACAAAGGGTGAGAAACAAAATGAGCAAACAAAAAAACCTGGGCACGAGGCAAGTTCTTCCTGCAATTCATCTAATAGGCTCTAGTTACTAACATAACAGGATCTTTTTAAAAGGCACAAAAACACATCTGATGCCCTCTCCTACACTGACATTGAAGGCACCCTTCTAAGCAAGACTCTGCAGCATATTAAGAGTCTTCGACATCTTGGCCTAAACTCTTCCAGTGGTCTCTCTACTTACAGGCTTCTTATCAAAAGGAAAACAGAAAAAAAAAATGATAAAAATGAAAGTATGAATGTGATTTGTCAGAAAAGGTATAGAAAAAGGGCTGGTCATGGTGGCTCATGCCTGTAATCACAGCACTCTGGGAGGCCAAGGTGGGAGGATTACTTGAGTTCAGGAATTCGAGGCCAGCCTGAGCAAGAGTAAGACCCCGTCTCTACTATAAATAGAAAAATTAGCCTGGTGTCCTGGAGGTTGTGTGCCTATAGTCCCAGCTACTTGGGAGGCTGAGGCAGGAGGATGCTTGAGCCCAGGAGTTTGAGGTTGCAATGAGCTATGATGATGCCATTGCACCCTACCCAGGGTAGAAGAGCCAGACTCTGTCTAAAAAAAAAAAAAAAAAAACGCATAAAAACAGAAAAGAGTCATTTGGCTCATTGAACAAAATAAAAGTGGGGCATGATCTGATCACCTCCATCAGAACGGGAAGATTGGGAATTGAATCTGTCCAGCTGACTCTTTGCCAAAGAACACATCAGCACTTTACGCTGATGACTACACGGCATGGTCTAACTTCACATTTCATTAAATTACAAAATGTAATTCAATATGACTGAGGTAATGAGGCTTAATGTGTTGGCTTGCTACACATTAAAAGATGCAAACCATTGGCAACCACAATTCAGCTATGTGGGGTTTATTCTACCATGCTAGCAAGAGCCTACATGACTTTGAAATCTTTTTGTCTGTCTTTAAATTCTGAGATAGTACCTTTATTGCTTTAGAAACATCATAAATTTCTAACTCTAATATTTACTAGAATGATTTATAATTGAAAAACAGCCAACTATTTTTTCATATTCAGTCTTTTTTTATCAACTTTATTAAACATTTGAGTATAACTAGGAGCATAGTTTCATAGAATATACTCTCAGAAACCAAATTACTAGGGTTCAAATTCTGGCCTTGTCATTTTTAGCTGTGTGACCTTGGGCAAGTCAATTACATTTTGAGTGACCTGTATTTTCTTTGACTATAAAATTTTCTCATTGAATTAAAGGCATTAATGCATGTAAAGTACTTAGAACAATATCTGGAATTGGGTATGTGCTTAATAAAATGTTAACTCTAATTAAATAATTCATTCTTTTAATGTTTTGGTAGCAGTCTCTGGGACAATCCTGCTTAGAAGCCTGGGCAGCCCTAATCAAATACAACCTTGTTTCCTAAAAAGTTGAAACCTGTAGTCCTTAAATATAAGCTGTCTGACACAGTTCATTATAACATGGGAGCTTAAATTTAGGTTTCAAAGTTATTTTTTTTAAGAGCGTAAAAATGAAAAATCTTAGCATTATTTAAAAATGATTTTTGGGTTATTTATGCTCCAAAAGCCCAGCCCTGGATAGCTGACGTGAATAGCACCACTCCGAGTGTGCTCGCTGAGACCTGCCTGCCCACCTCTTCTGCCAGGTCAGCAGCTTCACACCCCCTCCTAAAGAGGTGAGAGACTCTCTGGGTAAAAATTTGCCCATGCAGAGAAAAAATAGAGTCCTGAGAACCAGAAACTAGTGTTCATTAAAGTGATACATTCAGTCATGGATGCATTCAGATAAATATCAGATATTTCATTACCAACCACTGTGTTGGATTTTAAGTGCAATGATGGGCAGTGAGTGATGGATAGGTTTTCAACAATAAATAAGAGAAAATCCCTAACTAAAAAAACCTTTTAATTTAGAAAAGGAGATAAGAGATTTCCATAGTTGTTTCCCATTCTTTATTTTTATACAAAATTTTTTTCTTTCAGTTAATTCATGGCACATCAATACATAAAATTTTATGTTATATATTATTACGTTACATATATGTACACAACTTGTATTATTATAAAACATCTTTGTTTCTTTGCTAAGGTAAAACAGTATCTCATTTTCAATTTAATTTACACTCTTAGATTACTTGTGAGGTGGAATGTTTTATTGTCTATTTGTAATTCTTTTGTGAATTTCTATTTGTATTTATTTCTCCCTTATTTATCAGCCTACTGCAAAGTTGTTATAGTAGGATTTCTTTCTTACTTCTTGATTACTATTGTAAACTATATTTTATATTCCAGATCTTTATCTCTCTTCTGTCATGTTTTATAGCAGTTTCATTGACCTATAGTTCACGTACCATAAAATTCACCCATTAAATGGTTTTTAGTATAGTCACAGACTTGCACAACCATTATCACAGTTTTAGAACATTTTCATCATTCCAAAAGAAACTCCATACCTATTAGTAGTCACTCCCCATTTCCCTCCACCACCAATCCCAGCCCTAGGCAACCACTAACTTACTTTCTGTCTCTATAGACTCAAGTCTCAGAGGTTGCTAGTGGCAGAGATGAGGCTAGACTGTAGCTCTTGTGACTCTTTGTCCAATGTTCTTTGAACTCTCCAAAGCATCCTTCTAAAATTCATATGTTTAAATCCTGACCCCCAATGTGATGGCATTAGGAGGAGGGGCCTTTGGGAGGTAATTAGGTCATGAGGGCCGTGAATGGGATTAGTGGGACCCCAGAGAGCTCCCTTGCCCCCTTCCACCATGGCCATCTGAGAACCAGGAGGTGGGCCCTCACCAGATGCCAAATCTGCTTGTGCTTTGATCTAGGACTTCCCAGCCTTCAGAACTCTGAGAAATAAACGTTTGTTTTTCATAAGCCACCAAATCTATGGTATTCTGTTACAGCACCTAGAAACAAACTAAGACACACTGTTTCTTCAGTTAGTGAAATACTTCCCATTTAATACACACACTTACAAGCACCCACTCTTCTTCACAAAAATATCCCTTGAAATACTAAGGTCCATTAATTGACCTCAAGTTAAGACATCCTCCTCATCACAGCCTACTGATAGTTACGTGGTTCAGAAAAATATATGATTTCAGTGTCACCTGATGTTATTTTATTGTCTTATTTTTGCTTCTGATTATATTTTTAAAAATTATCTCAAATGAAAAATTTGGGGGTGGGGTTCATTCCTCTATCTGACTCAGTTTTACCCATTGTATTCTACTGTGCGACCCCCATTATCTGTTATTTTCCAAGTAGTACATCTCTGTCTAGGACCATGGCAGGCACTCTGCTAGGTGGATTCTCTCTGCTGAATGTCAACAGACAAAACAAAGATCTTCACCCTTCATACTCATGCCATCTGCCCACACCTCCTTCTTCCTTATCACTCAGTATTATTCCTTTCAGACTCCTGAATAACCAGCGAAACTGTTCATCACTGTCCAACAATATATATCTATTTTTCCTTCAACCATTTCTCTTTCAACACAAAATGATCATCAGATGCATTGCTCCAAACTCTGCCCATTAGTAGGATTTTTCCTCACTGCCCTTTTTCTGGACCATCTGTGAATTAGACTGTAGTACAATAACAGTCCATTTTTAGCTTGTACTCACATTCTGAGCTTACTCATCTATGTATAATGTTAGTCTTTTCCCCCTTCCTTCAGCCACAGGTGTGAGCTGAGGGCCAGAAGCTGAAGAAACAGATGACATGGTGGTCTGAGCCACTCGATTGTGCAGCTTAGGTGTGTTCCTGGTTTGGAACATTTGGGACCCAGGATGCACTTGCATCTTATGATGGATTTTTACTGAGAATGCCTGATCTCTGGCTCTGTTGTCAGACAGAACTCAGCTATAATAGAGAGCTGTGGCTTCATGGTCACTTCATGGCTCAGGTCATAAGTGTGATCTCTACCAGGGCCTAGTAACATAGAAGGAGCTATATTTGAATGGCATATATGGTTTTAGACCTCAGATGGCATGGCCTCACTCCAGAACTGTACAGATTTACATCATGATTTTCTTATAAGGGCTGGCTTATTTATATAAGCTCCACAGAATGTTGCTTGTTGTGCCAGATGTCTCTAGTACCACAGCATCTCTGCTGAATTTTATGGCTCAAGTTACAGGTATGATTCTACCATGGCCTATATTTGCACTTTGGGTTCCACTTAAAGCTCTCAACATTTGTTTCTCAACAAATGGATGGGAGCATTATTCCCAGATATGAAATATGCTGCCTCTAGAAGCTGTGCTTCCTTTTTTGTGGCAGGAGGAGAAAGGTGCAATAATCTGGCCTTTATTTTAGAGGGATGTCTAAGCATCCTCTGGACTCTTAAAAACTTTACTGATATTGAGGAAACTCAAATGTTTATAGAGTTCACCTCACACTCAGAAACAAGTATTTCACAATGGCCTTCAAATCCAATCCACATGCCTTCAATATAGTGGACTGATGTTATGTTCTTAGAATGTCCACATGGCTTTGGTCACCACATTATGACAGATGTTGTCACATACCACTCAGCTGCACCCTTCGGGATCAAGGTGCACATATTCTCAGCTCCCAGGATTGTTGGCTGCTGATGGCTCACAGCTGAGCTTCTACCCGATAATCGCCCAAGGACAAAGGGAGCTCCTCACTCAAGTTTGCTCATCTTCCCCAGAGGCAGCCTCTTCCTGTGATGGGTAGCCCCCTTGCCCCAGTTTGGGACACCTCTGGAGCACCATCATAGTGTCATAGTGCCACTGGAGAAATGACACAGTCCTGTGGCAAAATCTTAAATATGTTCTTCCTGGGTGAATGAGAGTTGCTTCTAAAACTCCTTCTTGATAGGGACAGAAAAGAATGCATTTCCCAGGTTATGTTTTTGAGATCATGTCCATGTGCTCAAGCAGAAATACTACATCTGGCTTGGTGGAGTTAGTGGTCCACTGTAACCTGCCAGGATCCATCTGCTTTATGTAGTAACCAGAGTGATGAATTAAGTAGGGATTGTGAAGGTAACCACCACCTTGGTCTTTAAGGGTAACACTAACCTCTGACCTTCTACTCAAAATGCAAACATCTTTTTGATTCTCTCTCTGGGACAGAGGAAGAAGCAGTTTCTCAAACTTCTACTTTGCTTTCCCCTCTTTAACAGCTATTTCACCACAAGCCAAGGAATCTATGTAGGGTTTCTACCAACTACTAAGCATGTCCCTCCAAAATACACATTTGCTGAATGGGGAAATGATCACCAATTGAACCCTCCAATAGCCAGGTGTGGGGCATAACTCCATTTATTACCTCAGATACCACCATTCTAACAGGGGCTATGATGATGCTTTAAGTCCTCAGCTATCAATGCTAACATACACTTTTGCCAAAGAGTTCTCAAAATCTTTGATTATTGCTTTTCCCTAGCACATAGTTACCCAGGGAAGTGGATGTCGTTCTCTTCTGATGGGGGTTCATTCCTGTGCACTCTTGCTATGGTGCTGCAGGGTCCTTTGAGATGTGGGCTCAAATTTGGAAATTGATCTTTATGAAGTAGAGCGATTAGGGCTGAGAATTCAACCTTCTCTGGAGCTCTGATACCCTTATAATTGGGTACAGGGTCTGGTTCTTAGATTTTCTGCCTTTCAGTTCCTGGAGATGAGTCTCTTTACAGTGCGGCTGATAAGATCCTCTAACTTTCATCCTTTGTTTCACGTTGAGGCTTAATCTTCCTCAGTATTATGCTATCTTTTCCCAATACATCAATAGCACCAGAACAGCCATCCAAATTCATAATTTTCTGATTACTGCTTCCCTCATACTTCTCAAACTCTTCTGAGATATTGCACCAACCAGTGCATTCATTTTGGCCTGTACCGCATTTCAGTTGACCACTGGGAATAGCATTAACAGTAACACCGCTGCAGCATACTGGGGACTATTAATACTTTACTTACCCCTAGTAACAGGGCCCTCATTACCAGCTGGTGGGCAGGTAACCAGGTTCCAAAATTCTAACTTAGAATCTGCTTCCTGGTACCACTCCCAATATCAACTCTTTTTTTCTGATTCCCCAGTAAAAAAACCAGATCCTAAGGTAAAGATTTGTATGTAGTAAATTTGCAGGGGAAATGAGAGAAGCAGGGCTTGTGAGGAGAAATTCAACTACAGTGTGGTTGCAACAGAGGTCTCAGCTGGTCTCGCTGGGATGTATTATGGCACTGTGAGGGTGCTTCACAGGTGTCCCAAATTGAGGCAAGGGGGCCACTTAAACCAGTCACGGGAAGGAGGCTGCCTCCAGGGAAGGTTTGAATGAGGAGCTTGAATGAGGAGCTCCCTTTGTCTGCAGGCACGCACTAGGTAGAAGCTCAGCTGTGAGCCATCAGCAGCCAACAATCCTGCTAGCTGAGGAAATGAGCACCTTGATCCTGAAGGGCGCATCTGAGTGGTAATGGCAGCATCTACCACACCATGATTCCAATGAATGCTGCAGCAATTTAGTCTTCTGTTGAATTTCAAAACCAGACAATTTATTAAGAAAATAGGCTAAAGACAAGGAACTTGAAATTTAATGGAGTAAGAAAATATCCCACTGGTGCAAAACAAGCAAAATCTTTGTTCAGAGATAGATCCTATTTCTTTTGGTCTAAGAATTGGCACACACTGTTGAGAAGGGAAATATGCTTTCGAACATTAAATATGTGGTCTGCAGGCTCTGGGAGTACAGGCTACAGGGGAGGGCTAGAGAATTTGGGGGTAAGCACACACTCCTCCGGTTGTTCTCTACCAGAAGTTCAATTGCATTTGTCAAACATATCATAAATTTCTATAAGGGATTAAACCTTCTTCTGTCTTCATTTCTGCTTCCTCCTTCAGTTCTCCTGCCGCCATAGCATTTATCTCCATGTGAGCCTATTCAGGTGCTGGCAGGTGCCCTGGAAAAACTTTTCCCACTAGAGATTGGGGCTAGTCCATAGTGGCTGTGATTTCTTTTTTTTCCTCCCTTGGGTGGACACACAGGGGGAAAAAAAAGAGCATACCAAGAAACTGTAAGGAAACAGATGATTAAGGAAATGGGGAATTTAGATTCTAGTAACATTTTAACACTCTATGAAAGTTGGGGACACGTGTTATGTCATCCATTGGGAGAGAGAACTACCAAGTACTCAGTAACAAGTCTGTGGATCTGTCAACCAAAATGTTAGTAAGATGCTTCTTTTGTCAAGATCTTGAAGATAGGAGGGGAAAATCTGAGTAATGCAAACTTCGTGGTTCATAACTGTGGGAGAAAAGTCTCTGAGACATTATTATGAATATAGAAATATTTCAAGTCCTACAAATGCATACACATTATACTAATAAGAAAATTCCTGCATATTGAACTAACGAGGGTCATTTATTTTTGTCTCATACACACATACATTCTTCAGAAGCAATAGAAAAGTTGACAGGTCAACCAATGACACTTTAAAGACTCTAAAATTTGTCTGAAGTCATAAAATAAAAATAACCACTAGTCTTTGTATGATGAAATGTACTAGCCTCTGATAGCACAGATCTCAGTGTGAGAGTACCTTGGCCTTTATTAGTTAAAGAATACTCAAGTAAACAAAAACCCTAATGCAGTAAATCAGGGGTTGTAAACTCCCATTACATGAATTAAGTCTGATTCATCAACATGTTTTTGGCCTCAAGTATCTGTTTGATTAATATTCTGAAGAAATCTGAAGCCCTAGAAACACCGGGCTTACGCACCTACGTGGAGTGTGGGACTCATCACTTCTCTTCAGTCCTTTTCCTCATGCTACCCTCTTCCCACTTCATTTAGGGATTCGAATTTGCCACTCCAGGAAAAAATATAAAAAGAGCCAATGAAGCAATTAATAAATGGAGGCTACAAAAAGTTAGGAATGAATTACCTTGCTGCTTAGCTAACCCTAAAGATATACCTAAGAAAAGCAAACTAAAAAACTTGCTGCACAAGGTCTCTTATGTAAAGCTACTAATTTGACTAATTACCCATATATGTGATTAATAAATTAGGCAATATATTCAGCTAAAGAAAGACAACGCCCTCTGGACATCCATGTTGTAGAAGCTGTCACTTCATGACATAAATAAGCTGTACAAGCAAAAATACATAATTAGTATTTTTTTCTAAGAAAAAAATAAGATAGTCAAAACACTCATAAACAATTGTAGACAAGTTCCTTAAAGTTGCGAGATTATTAGCTGAGGCCTATTAACCACAAATATTAAATGAACACTCACTTTGTAATTATAGTAGGAACACTCTTGTTAGCTGAGAGCCGATTCTGAGAACTAGTAGTGAAAACCAACACAATTAACAGAAAACTAGAGAGTTGTGCCGAGGGGGATGAACTCGGGAAACACAAGCTCCGTTGGACTGTGGAGACTTGAGAGAATCCTCAGAGTTAGAACATTCAAAGTGGTCACTTCCAAAGGCCTGAGCACAGTTAAGCCATTGGTGCTGTGTATCACGGGGGTGGCATCAGGTTCCTGGCAAGCTGGACTGGAATGAAGGAAGCAATTACCTCATGACATTTGCCATGCCATATGGCAGGTGGAGATTTCTCAGAATGCCATCCAATGTCACCTCAGCACAGAAACTCTGCTAGTGAGAGTCACTTGATACACCAAGCTCGTGAAGGAGTTTAAATTCCCATAGACGATTATATTATCCAGGGGAAAAGACAAGACCACAACCTGAGAACTCTGCAAGAGCCAAGCCAAGAAAGAAATGCTATAAGCAGAGAGAATGGACTGGAAATTATAGGCCCAGCAAAAGTCATAGAAACAACAGTTGATAGTTACTGAGCCCAAATGAATCAGCTAAGGATGTGAGATCTAGGTCAGACTGGTGTTTAATATTACTTCTGTTCCTATTATAATTTTCACCAAAAATAAGCAAAATTACTATTTATCATGTAATTATCACGTCCTAGGCACTGTGATTTTTGCTTTTGCTACTTTTGGATGCTTAATGAACATTTATTTGCTGAATGCAGTGACGAGTTAATTCTTCCAGCCGTCCTGTAAGGATTACGGATGAGAAGGAAGTTAAGCATTTTACTCAAACCGTCACTGCTAATAGACAAAAGAGCTAAAATCAAATCTAGGTCTGCCTCCCTCAAAAATCCCATGAATTTTCCACTCTGTTGCCCAATGCAGGGTGGAAGCTGATGTAAGAGTAAAGTTCTAAGTCATCGATAACCACTCAAAGAGTAGTAGTATTGAAGTGGCGTAAGAAAGAGAAAGTGGCTGAGAGACACTCAGCAAGGAGAGCCTGAAGACATGGAAGTGATATGAAGGGCAGTGACCCTGACAGATGGAAGCTCAGAAAGGTGGACATGCTGTACTTGACTTATGTACTTGCCCTCTGACCTCAGACATTAAGAATCTGCCCGTTGTGAGGCCTGGTCTCCCCTAGGATACTGACTCAGTATCTCTGGCTGTTGCTCTCTGTAGAATGTTCTGTTTCTGGGGCTGGGCAGGTCAGGGAGAACGAATGAGAGGTTTGTGCAATATAATTGTGGATTCAGGTGCAGGTCTGTCTTGACTCTGGCTGGCCACATGGTTGTGTCTCCTAAAGTCTGGGGTCTTGTTAAAGTATTCTCTCACTCTCTGTGCAGAATAGGCTCGCAGGAGGGCTGGTCCTAGCAGCCAGCACTTTTCATCTTGGCATCTATCTCTGTGGACTTTCCTCTGTAGCCAACTGTGGGGCTTATGAGCTAGGATGGTGGGGACCCATCTGACATTATGCCTACAACTCATTACCACCTCCCACTCCCTGCTTGAAAATTTTCAAACAGCTCTTCCAATAACAACCCAGAAAATACATATATTCTCCAGAGGTAATGGCCCTGCTTGTCCCAGCCAGACAACATTTTGCCTTCCCCCGTGCCAGTGTAGACATCACTGCAGATCATATAAATTATCATGTCAAGCAATTAAGCCATTAGGCAATGGGGAATAAGAGTCGCTCTTCTACCAATGCCATCTTGCTAATGTCAGCCAGTGGAGGATAGATACAAGACAAATTTGAAGCTCAGCCAGTGGACTTTGTTTTATAAATGCAGCGGCTTCTCAATTATCCTGACTGATGAGGCACAGAACTGCCTGAGAACAATGATAGATAAGTCTCAAGCTGTTTTTGGCAAAATGCATCACCTGTAGGAGGGTTATAACAAAGCCACAGGAAGAGTATGTGTCCCTTGATATAAAGTGGGGACACCTAGACTGGATTTTTAGCGTACATTTCTAAGTTACAATGATGTTAAATACTGAATTGCAGCCAAAGCAGATGGACTTAATTCCAGAAAACCAAGGAGGCTGACAAAGAGCCCAAGCTAACAGATTGCTGTAGTCATGTAAATAGGTCAAGTAGGACCTCATGTACGCTCCAGGGAAAGCTCTGACACACACACACACACACACACACACACGCATACACGTTTGTAGAGAGAGATAAATATATGAGAGAGAGAGAGGGAGATATTATATAGGTATATATGGATATATCTGTATATACTTGCATCTATATCTGTATGTACAACTAAGCAGGAAGTGATATTACTACATTCATGTCTTATTCCACAGAAACACTTCTGATACAGGCTGCATTACTGTGGTATGGATGAGGCTGTGTATATACCAAGGTCCTAATATTTGCAGCAACTGAAGCTGTTTGGAAGAAGTCTACATTAGCATCAACAATCCCAAATTCTATACAAATATTGCTAGTGTTATAGAAAAACTATTTACTTTGAATCTAGAAGACTGACAAAGGAAAAGGCAACATGTTAAAACAATTCTTGGTAAAATTCCAAGCATGGGAACATTTCACCTACTTCATCATGGAAATCTGTTGCAATTATTACTAACAAAATTAAGTGTCTTCTATTAGTGAAGTCTGTTCCTAAGGAACATACATTGTTTCCAAATTACCATGGCTTCCTCCACTCTTGTAACCTACTGTAATTTTTTCCACAAGGGTTATTAAGTAATTTCATTTGTCTAAAGCTGCCCAGAAAGTGTCCCTTTCAAATACTATTGTTTCACATTTTTATTCAGGGTACAGTGATTGAATGATGCCTCATTGTTAGACCAGCTTTATTAATCCCATTAAATAATGCAGTAACAACGGGCATTTGGGACTTGGGGCAGATGTATGAAAAAGGTTTCCAGATACAGTGGAGTTGGATCATGATGGTCTTTCTCAGATGCCGATTTTTCCTTGGCATGACCCAAACTAACCCTTGATGGGCATCTGTGCCCTGCAGCCTGCCACAGACTCTGAGTCCCTGCCTCTATTCTAGACCCCAGGGAAGCTAACACTTATCCAGGTCGCATTTCAGAGCTTTAATACTTACTTACTCTCTTAGATGACTTTGAAACGACTCCTCTACTGAGAAGGAACTGCTAACCCAAAGCCCCAACCAAGTCTCTCATTCTCTGATTCCTCCTTGCCTGCCTGGCCTCTAAACTTGGACTTGGAATATGAAAGTGGGAATTCTGCCAATCCAATCAGAAGAGGCTGCTACAAGGCTACATGCAGTTGAGTAGGGTAATTTGTTCAGTTATCACTTATCATTTCTTACTCTAGAGCTTTCTAAAGGTTAAAGTAGTTAAGCATATGAAGAGTTGGCTATGAGGACAAGAATTATAGCATGTCTTGCCCTCAGAGTTTGGCAGATGAGGTGTAAAGAAAGATGTGTCTTTGTTCTTTACAGTGAGTTTTCATTATTTAGTGTGCAATGAAAAGTTGGACATTTAGTTTATTCTTTTCCCCGGCTTCTCACACTGTAAGTTTGTTAACTCTAGGTTATAGCCTCGTCTCATGAAATAAACTTATTTACTGTGACCAGAACTTTTTTTAAAATAATGAAACATATCAGGAGTGAGGACATGTTCTTTCACACATATACTAAGCAGACATATTAAACAATACGGGGAATGCATTTTGTTTTGTTTTGTTTTTACCATAAGTCGAGGTTAAAAAAAAACAAAAAGAAAAAGAAATAAAGGCCAAGGTTTTACATCGTGATTAACATACTCAGAAACCTGCAGGAGGCAGGCAGGTAACATAAATTTGCACTCAGACCAGGTACTAGTCAGAACGACTCTGTAAGTACCATGGATAACTGGAAAGTGCATGACTCATTTAATCTGGAAGTATGATTCAATATTTTAAAGCACGAAATTCACCATGCAGGCCTAAGAGAACACATTGGCACAACGGCTCCTCAGGAAAACCTTCCACAGGCTAGATGAGAACCCTCTGTTATTTGCTATTCTAGCATCATGTACTTTCCGTTGAACCATTTATTACAATTCTATCTAATGATCTGTCTAAAGACACTATCCAAAAAATCAGGACTTGCGCCTGTCCAGATCACTTTTGTGGCTCCATTTCCTCATGCGGTACCTGGCACATAATAAGCATATAATGAATATTTGTGGGGTGCATGCATGAGACCTTGAAGGGAGATATTAAGGGGTACAAGCTTACTAGTGAGTAATAAAAACATTGTTTTCAGAAATTGTTTCATAGTTGATGAATTTATCTGGCAAGCATATCTTGAGTATCTGCCAGGTTCTAAGCATTGTACATTGGAGATGGAAAACAGATTATGTAACAGTCATTGCCCTCATGGAGTTCACAACCTAATTATTCCATGATTTTTATATTTTATTTTTAGCATTTAAATATTACTAAATAAGATAAGTGTCTTTTTTAAGATATAAAAACATAGTTTCCAAAGAATTTGTGAAATGTGGCATCCAATTTATTCTCATTCTGGTTATCATCTTCACATTCATTACTTTCATTATGATTTTATATTCCATTGACATAATCTGATGGAATCTTGCAGAAAATAAAATTAGAACCACAATTAGATCCATGTTTGTGCAGTACCTGTCAAATCAAAAGACAATAAAGGGCTGATTTGGAATTAAGATAACATCAATGCTTTGGTATTAAGTGTCACAGGCTCTAAATGCCTTGTACATATAAGTAAATTCATTTGGAAAGGAGCCAATAAGTATGTTGTCCAATTATGAGATGCAGCTGGTTTCTGAAATGAGAAAAGGTAAAAGCAGAAATGGAAAATATTTTATTTTTGCCTTAGTTTTCTATAAATCTTTTGAATGTACTTGCTTGAGAGGACTATTTGGCAATATCTATTCAAAACTATTTTTAAAAACTACATATAAGGCCTCAAAAAACTTAAAAAGATTGAAATTATACAAAGTATATTGCCCAACTACAATAGAAGAAAATTAGAAATAAAAAAGAAAGGAATTGGGGAAATTCATAAATATGTGGAAATTAAACAACATACCCTTAAATAACCAATGAATCAATGACAAAAGTCACAAAACTTAATAGGAAATATATTGAGCAAGTAAAAATTACGACAGAAGACACCAAAACTTATAGGATGCAGCTAAGAAGTATTTACAGGGAAATTTATATAATAACCGTAAACACATATTAAAAAGAGAGATCAATCAAATCAATAACTTAATCATCTACCTGAAGACACCGGAAAAGGAAAAGCAAACTAAGTCTAAAACAAGTGGAAGGAATCAAATAACAATAATTAAAGAGGAAATTAATGAAATAAAGAATACATAAACAATAGAGAAAATCAACAAAAGAAAAAGTTGGTTCTTTGAAAAAATAACAAAATTGACAAACTTTTAGCTAGATTAACCAAGAAAGACAGAGAGAGGAGTCAAATTATTAAAGCCAGAAATGAAAGAGGTAACCTTACTACCAATTTATGGAAATAAAAAGGATTATTGCTATGAACAATTATATGTCAGTAAATTAGATGATGTAAACGAAATGAACAAATTCCTAGAAAAATACAGCTACTCAAATTGACTCAAGAAGAAATAGACAATCTGAATAGATCTATAACAAGAAAAGAGATTGAATCCATAATTAAAAAACTATGCACAAAAAAAACTTAGGCCCTGGTGGCTTCATTGATGAATTCTACCAATTATATGAAGAATATTTATTAGTTATTATTCACAAACTCTTCCAAAAAATGGAAGAGAATACTTCCCAAATCATGCTGTGAGTGAGTGTTACACTGATACCAAAACCAGACTAAAGACATCACAAAAAAAGAAATCTAAAGACCAATATCTTTTATAAATATAGATACAAAAATCTTCAAAAATATAATTACAAATTGAATCCAGTAAGATATTAAAAAATCATATCGTGGCCATATGGGATTTATTGTAGAAATGCAAGGTTGGTTTAACATCTTAAAAACAATTAATATAATGCACCATATCAATAGAACAAAGGGCAAGAAAACACCTGATTATCTCAATAGAGCAGAAAAAACATTTGATAAAATCCAACACATCTTAATGATAAAAACATTCAATAAACTGGGAATAGAAGAATACTTCCTTTTTCTTATAAAGGCCATTTACCAAAAAACTACAGTTAACATTATATTTATTTGCAGATGACATAATCTTGTATGTAGAAAATCCTAAAGAATTCACCAAAAAAAATCTATTAGTGTTAATAAACATATATTCAGTAAGAATACAGGATACAAGATCAATATACAAAATTGATTGTTTTCTACATGTTTGCAGTCCAAAAATAAAATTAAGGAAATAATTTTATTAACAATAGTATTAAAAAGAATAAAATACTTAGGAATAAATTTAATAAAAGAAATGCAAGACTTGTGCACTGACAACCTCAAATAATTATTGGAACAAATTTTAAAATACCTAAGTAAATGGAAAGATATTATGTTTACCATGGATTGGAAAACAATGTTACTAAGATGGCAATACTCTCTACATTCTGATGCAATCCCTATCAGAATCACAGCTGGCTTGTTTTCAGAATTTGATCAGCTGATTCTGAGATTCACATGAAAATGCAAGAAACCCAAAATAGCCAAAACAATCTTGGAAAAGGACAAAGTTAGAAGATTCACACTTCCTGATTTCAAAACTTATGACAAAGTAAATGTAAGCAAGACAATATCATATGGGCGTAAGGATACACACACAGATCAATGGAATAGAATAGAGAACCCAGAAATAAATGCTCACACTTACAGTCAATTGATTTTAGATAAAGGTGCCAAGATAATTGGATAAGGATATGGAATGAAGAATGGGCAAAAAATAAGAATAGACAATTCTCCAAAGAATATATATATATAAATCGCTGAGAAACACATGAAAAGATACTCAACATCATTATTCTTGATGGAAATAGATATAAAACTACAATGAGATGTCACTTGACACGAGTTAGGATGGCTATAATCAAAATAACAAATAATAACAAGTGCTGGCCAGGATATGGAGAAATTGCAACCTTTATACACTGCTGGTGGGATTTTAAAATGGTGCAGCCACTTTGGAAAATAGTCTGACAGTTCTTTAAAAGGTTAAATGTAGAATTACCATATGACCCCAAAATTCTACTCCTAGGTGTATACCCAAGAGAAAAGAAACCATAAGTTTACATAAAAGTTTGTGTATTAATATTCAAAGCAGCATTATTCATAATAGCTCAAAGGTTTAAACAACCCAAATATCCATCAACTAATGAATGGATAAATGAAATTTAGTACATCCACACAAAGAAATATTATTAGGCAATAAAAAGAAATGAAGTACTGATGTATGCTATAATGTGAATAAACTTGGAAAATACATTATGCTAAGTGAAAGAAGCCCGATACAAAAGACCAAAATTTGTATGATTCCCTTCATAAGAAATGTCAGGAGTAGGCAAATCTATAGAGTCAGAAGTAGATTAGTGGTTTCCTAGGTCTGAAAGGGATGGGAGGATGGAAGAGTGATAGCTTAAAGCATATGAGATTTCTTTTTGGAATAATGAAAATGTTCCAATTGATTGATTGCACAACTCTGAATATACTAAAAGCATTGAATTGTATACCTTGGTTGCATTGTATGGCATATGAATTGTATCTCTGTATATAGCTGCTACAAAAACCTTCACATGTATCTTTCTACTCAAAATTCTGATGTTGTCCTAGAGAAACATATGTTCACCATGAGTTGGGTACAAGGCTATTCACTTTTTGTGATTTTTTTTTAAAAAGTTCATCAATGGGAAATAGAAATAATGTACAATAGATTCATACCATGAAATATTAACTTTTATTGAAGAATGTAATAGATCTTTCTGCATTAACACAGATCAATCTCCCACATTGTTAAGTATGAAAAGCAAGTTGTCAAAAAATATATAAAGTATAATTCCATTCATGGAAAAGATGATGTCTTCATATGTACATAAGCATATGAAAATACACAAAAATAAGACTGATGAATGTCTAGCAAACTGTTAAGAGTAGTTTCTTCTGAGGTTAAGAGGTTGGTAGGTGGATGGGAAGTAGAACAAGGGAAACTGGATGGGAGAACCTTCACCTTCCACTCTCTAAACTTCTGTATTGTTTGCATCTTTTCTATAAGAAAGTATTTATGTATTACCAGTATGAAATAAAAACAAAGAGAAAACTAAATAAGATGGATGTAACATGTGGATCAAGTCCCAAGGTGGTGCATGCCAGTAAATTGTGGTCATGAACTTGCTGAGCTAAATGAGCCGTAATATTAGTGCAAGACTCACATGTTATTGGCACACTCATTAGAGCAGAATATTATTCCATGTGACATTTATTTTGGTAGAAGAGGTGGCATGCTTTGACAAATATTCTGTCTGGTACATGTTCAGGCCTTTGTATTTGCTATTCCTCCTGCCTGGAATGTTCTTCCTGCAAATATTCACATCCACTTCTCCCCCCTCCTTGAGATCATCTCTCAAAAATTTTCTTCTCAGCCAAGTCTTGCCTGAACACCCTGCTGAACTTCTATTCATTCCCCTGTACTTCTCAGGCCTGTTTCCTGCTTAATTTTTCTCCACCACACTTCCAACCATCTGACACCCTACAGAATCCATGTATTTACTTGTCTAATGTCCATCTCCTTTCAGTACAACTGGAGTCTGTGAAAATAGGAATATTTGTCAAATGCTTCACAGCTGCAACACTAGACCTAGAATAATATCTGGCACATTGTATGTGCTCAATAAATTTTTGTTGAACTAATGAAAGAATAATTTAATAATGGCATTTGAATCAAGAGCTATTGACACAGATGGAATGGAAATGTGTTGTCTCTCTGAATTCTCATCATCAAATCTTTTCCATTGAGTGAATTGATTTAAAAAGTAGACATAAGTGGCAGCCAGAAGAGTTCCAAATTTTCTTCAGTTAGTCAAGACTATTGGCCCTCCTCCACCCATCATTCATCATCTAGACACACACAGAGGAAAAACATGAGGGCAGAGAAGCCATTTGCCTTTCTTTCTGCTTCTAGTCAAGCTAAACCAATCACAGAATCACAAATAAATTTGGAATTTTTATATTTAGAATTAGCCAGCTGGGCTCAATTTAGATGATACCAATTTTGTTGGCAGCATCCAAAGCATAATCATCAAGACTCAGTCAAACATACGTCTTTTTTCCCTGCAACAGGCCTGGTCAGGGTGTTGACCTTGGCCATGTCAATGTCATAGAGCTTCTTCACAGCCTGTTTGATCTGGGGCTTGTTGGTCTTGACATCCACAATGAACAGACATGTGTTATCTTCTATTTTCTTCATTGCTGACTCAGGGGAACTTGATAATGGCATAGTGGTCAAGTTTGCTTCTCCTGGGGGCAGTCTTCTGAGGATATTTGGGCTGTCTTCAGAGCTGCAGTGCCTTGGGCCACCGGAAGGTGGGTGACATGAGGATCTTCTTTTTTCATGGCTGTGGATGCCTCTCAGTACTGCCTTCTTGGCCTTCACATCCTTTGCCTTTACATTTTTCTTTGGGAGAGACATCTTTCTTCTTCACTTGTGGGACCATCTTAGTGAAAAGTTGTGTGTTTAAATTTAATTCTTTGCCCACAGGAGGACTATTTGAATGTATTGTGCAGAATTAATTTTGGAAGATCAAATATAGAGAATAAAGAGGAGGTTAAGAGAATTAACATAAAAATTAAAAATAAAAACCTAAAGAACAGCACCCATGGGTGAGATGTGAAGTGTTTATTGATTAAGAGCTAGAAAAATTGATTTCTTCCTGAAGATCCACAGGAATTTCATAATAACAGAAAGGAACATAGAGTTGTAAAACCGTGAGGCACCATTTGGTCTTACACATTTCTTCTACATCTTCTCAGGTGCACTGATTTAGGTATTCCAAAATGAGTGAAAGACAAATTTATCTTGTCATTATTTAAAATTTCTCAGAGACTTTGAATTCCGTTAGAAAAACAGGACAGTTTTCTTATTTTAGAGCCCTAAGCTCTTCAAGTCTCATTTAAATCTCTCTTGTTTCAATTTAAATTTGATGCCTCTTCTATAGTGCTCGGAATAAAGAGAGAGACTGCCCTTCTTGGGAAAGCTGAAGTTTCCCACCATCCCTGTAGCTCTACGGCAGGTTAGGATATGGCTGCACATGTGTTTTATACTTCAGTGCAAAACACTGCATTCTGTAAATATTTCTAAGAACTATTATAAAGTGCAAAGTTGCTCTGCCAATCAGGTCCTGAGTGAGCTGAACACCCCTGACCCTCTCATAACAGAGTACAGGTTGCCTACAGCTCCAGCTATTAGAATAGGGCAGTGTTCCTAAACAGGTTTGGGTAGTGAGAAGGGGCCCTGTGATTCACCCCTAAAGTAGTTTTAATGGACAGGTTTAGAAAATGAGGCTGATTAGGATCTGGCTGAGTGAATGCCATGTGCTGCTCTGTCCCATCTGAATTGCTCAGAAGGAATCTTGAGCTGTGTGTGTCTGGGTGGGGCAGCTCAAGAACATGGGGTCAGAATAGGAGCACAGCAGTGATTTCCAGAGTCCTTGGTCAGCTGTGTGGAACCTAATGTCTCATCAGCGCAAGTTTCTTGAAGTCAAATCACCAGATCAAGTTTGGAGAGGTTGGCTATTGTTTGGTCTGGTTTGTCCTTTGGGTTTTGTACAAATTTGAAAAGAACAGACAAGAAATTGGTATTTCTCTTTTATACTCTGTCTCACTCCACTCCCTATTTTATTAAATTCTACTGTGTAAGTTGAATGGAAGAAATATATTATCCACTTCTTGTATTTCTATAAGCACATATTTTTATTCATACCTCAAAGTACTAATTATTCCAAAAAAATGATGTAATATTAATAAAGATGAAATTTTGAGATTGACACTACCAATGACAATATAAAGATTATTTATTATTTCTACTACTAAAGTGGTTTGCATTGTACTCCTGGTCCAAAGCCTTAGGGATAATTAAAATTCATTGACTACACAAGTGTCTCATGAAATGTGTTAGATCGTTTTATGATATGCAAAAATGTCCTGACATGGTTTTTAAATTCACACTGCTCATCCCCAGCCAATTATCATACAAAATGCAACTATTTCTCTTTGTCTATCACTGGAGCCTGAACAGACCACATTAAACTCAACTGAATAATTCTGGCTTAATTTTCATGTCTGATACTATAGTAATGTTGTGAGGCATTGACTTAGCAACAGGGGTAAATGTTTGTTTTAAACATGATTTCCTTTCTTCAGCCTCTTTGGAACTATGCCTGCATGAGGAAGCACTCCTTCAGTCTCTTCAGAAAAGTGAGCATGTGTTTTCACAGCCCCCCACCTCCCACTTGTTTTCTCTACCTCCCTGTGCTGATTTTGATGGGATGGGGGTTTGTGCCAGCAAAATTCCAAAGGGTGGACAAACTGAGCTGCACTTTTATTAATGCAATACTGAAAACATTACTAAATTATTGTGGAGAATATAATTTGTGTCTTCTCAAGCTTTGTATTAGTTTTCTATGGCTACTGTAAGAAAGTACTACAAACTGGATGGTTTAAGCAATGGAACTATATTGTCTCACAGTTCTGAAGGCTGGAAGTTTAAAATCAAGGTGTCATTGGACTTGATTCCTTCTGAGGGCTATGAAAGAAAATATATTCTATATCTCTGTCCCAGCTTCTAGTGGTTTGCTGCCAATCTTTGACATCCCTTGGCTTGTAGATCTCTGCCTTCATTTCCACATGTTGTTGCCCTGCCTGTGTGTGTTTGTGTCCAAATTTTCCCTTTTCATAAGGACACCAGTCATATTGGACTAGGGGCCCATCCTACTCCAGTCTGACTTCATCTTAACTTAATTAATTACAGCTCTGATGACTCTATTTCCCATTCTGAGATACTTGGGATTAGGATTTCAACACAGGAATTTGGGAAGGACATAATTCAACCGAAAACAGGCTTTTAATAAATAATAGACTATGTAATTCAATTAATATATATTGAATTACAGGTTCAAAAATAATGAAGTAGAGAAGTTAGTTTTCAAGACTAGCATGACATTTGCTTTTCAACTCCTAGTAACTCCCCCAAAAGGATGCTTATGTCTTGCTCTGCCAAATACCGAGAGAAAGAGTTACAACTAATGGAGTGAGCCTCATGCCTGCAGAGCTTTGATCCAGCCTTTCCTAGTTCAAGTTATAAAAATGACCTTATTGCCAAGTGCTGAGTGATTCCAATCACTACTTCCTTCGCTGCTGCTATTAATTCTGATAAACATACCAGAGTATGTGCTTAATTAGAGGGATACAGCTTTTGGGATCTGACTTGGATCAATCGTAAGTTAAGTATTAAACCGACTCCAGGCAACTTTCAACGTTTGCAAATTCCTGTAGTGCATTATCTTGAAAATTTAAAATGCAGTGCTTCTAATCTTCTAGACCTTAAACAATACTATAATAGGATAGTGAGTTGGATAGTGTCATATTGAAAGTCATGGCTCACCAGAACCTCATTAGTTATTATAAGATGCATATAGACTAAAGAATCCAGAAATTGGGGCTGGAACTGCACAAAAGATGGTAGGAAAGGAAAGGAAATGTCCAGTCCAGCAAGCAGAATCTAGTATCTAAAAAGACCCTGCAACAGATAGCAGGTGGCATGCCAGGCTAGACTGGGGAGGCCCAACTTGAAGTCATGAGAGTCTGTGATAGAGCTTGGCCCTGGGGAGTCCAGGAGCAGATGGTGGTCAGAAACACAAGCAAGCAGTTGGAATTCGAGAAGTCAGAGCCAAGCCTCTGTGTTTCTTACGATTTCACTCTCAAACATGGTATAAACCCTCCTTGACACTTTCACTTTTCACTCCTTAAAATGTCAGAGGCTTTGATCTTTCTCTGCTGGAGTCCTACCACTGTGGCATTGCTCTCATTCTTCTCAATGCTCCTGCCTCCTACTTGTTCCTTTACTAAATCCATTCACTTTGTGCTTCAAGGAAGAAACAGTGATAGTAACAGGGGTAGATTCAGTAGAATGGTGAGGATAGACGTTGATTAGAGGAGGTTGAGAAAATAATGGAAGATAAGAACAAGAGGGTCTTGCCATGATAGGAAGCAGACCACCTACACTCACTCTGGAAGTCATTTCACCTCGCTCCTTCTCCTTCAATATCATCTATACTTTGGTGTCTCCTCAATTTGTATCTTCAAGCCTGACTTCTCTCCTGCACTCCAGACTCCAGTTTCCAACTGCCTGCTTGAGCTCTTCACTTGTATGTGCCCAAAAGAATCAATCTCCTGCAAAACAGCCACAGGGATTTTCTAAAAATGTAAAGTAGATCATACCATTTCCTCCCTCCAATGAAAGCCCTCCAATGACTTTCTAAAACACTTGGAATAAAATCCAAATTCCTTATTATGTCTTCAAGATCCCATGTAATCTTCCTCCCTAATCTCATTTCTACGACTTTCCAGTTCTTTTGCTGTATTCCAACCAGCCACACTACTGGCTTAGGTTTGTTTGCGGAGCAAGCTAAGTACACTTCTCCGAGTGTGAACTTGCAGTTCACTCTACTTGGAGCGATCATCCTCCAGATCTTCACTTGGCTGCCTTCTTCTCATCATTCATGTCCAAGCCAATAGGTCATCTCCTCAGAACAGCCTTTCCTGAATACACAACCTAAAGTGACAAAGTCGTCTCCATCTACTCACCCAGTCACGTGGCCACATTAAACTGGTTAATTTGTTTCATGCTATGTATTTCTATCTGAAATTCATCTTGCCTATTTGTTTACATCTATGCTGCCTATTTCTACACTCAACCTTCCTTCTCCAAATGGACCATAACTCAAGGAGGATATGGATCATAGGGGTTTTTTATTTTTTATTTTTTGCTCAGCACGGCCTTTCCAGTACTCCAGGTCACATCAGGTACATAGTAGGGACTCAATAAATACTTCTTAAATAAGTGAGTGAAAATAGGTCCAGAAGTCAACCATTTCTTACCACCTCCAATGCTACTGCTCCTGTGTAAGCCGTCATTTTCCATTGCGTCAATTACTAAAATTATCTCTGACTGTTTTCCCTTCTGCTTTCACCTCCCTCAATCTATGCTCAACACAGCAGAGTGAACTCAATACAAAGGAAGCAACCACTTATCTGCTCAAAATCCTCCGTAACTTCCCACCTGAGCGTGAGAACCAGAGTCCTTATATCCTGATCCTTTGCCACCTCTCTGACTTCAACACCTAATACTCTCTCCGTTCCTCACTATACAGCACTCACACTGACCTCCTCACTGTTCCTTGAGGACACCAAGCATGCTCAAGCTTCAGAAGATTTGCATTTGCTGTGCCCTCTGAGTGGAATGTTCTCCCCTCAGCTAGCCACATGGCTCACTCCTCTACTTCTTTCAAGTCTTAACTAGAAAATCACTTTCTACAAAATGAGAGAAAATTTTTGTATGCTACAAATCCGATAAAGGGCTGATAACTGGAATCTACTTAGAACTCAGAAAAATCAACAAGAAAAAAAATCAAACAACCCTATCAAAAAGTGGGCAAAGGACATGAAGAGAAACTTTTCATAGGAAGACAGAACGATGGCCAAAAAAATCTGAAAAAAATGCTCAGCATCTCTAATCATCAGGGAAATGCAAATCAAAACCACAATGAGATATCACCTATCTCCAGTGAGACTGGCCTTTATCAAAAAGTGCCAAAACAATAAATGTTGGTGTGGATGTGGAGAGATAGGAACACTCATACACTGCTGGTGGGACTGCAAACTAGTGCAACCTCTGTGGAAAGCAATATGGAAATACCTTAAAGAGATACAAGTATATCTGCCATTTGATCCAGCAATCCCATTCCCGGGCATCTACCTAAAAGAACAAAAGACACTCTATGAAAAAAACACCTGCACCTGAATGTTTATAGCAGCACAATTCACAATTGCAAAGATGTGGAAACAACCCAAGTGTTCGTCAATACCTGAAAGGATTAATAAAATGTGGTATATGTATACCACGGAGTACTATTCAGCTTTAAGAAACAATGGTGATATAGCACCTCTTGTATTTTCCTGAATAGAGCCAGAACGAATTCTACTAAGTGAAGTATTCCAAGAATGGAAAAACGAGCACCACATGTACTCACCATCAAATTGGTATTAACTGATCAACTCATAAATGCACATATAAGAATAACATCTATTGGATGTCGGGCAGGCGGGGAGGGAGGAG